>CBXJ02000361.1:12801120-13043620 GCA_000612645.2 Trichuris muris | reverse complement strand
ATATATATATATATATGCGTGTGTGTATGTGAATTGCAGCTCAACGACTGATTGGGCAGGTGACGTGCATTAAGCGCTAATGATGGGCCCAGGAGTGACCCGAAAGCTCTGCAACCTGCTGAACTCACATCAGTAAAGAGTTGCAACAAAAGGAACAGGAAAAGGTCCGTGAAAAAATTAAGAACAAACAAATACAATCGTCACTCGTTTGTACGCGAGTTTACCCTCAAGCAATTTACAAATGTAAGGAAAGCCCCATTTTAGCGCCATGCTTGCTTTCAGTAAAAGGTAGGACAGCATCACACGTAACGTCGGATTATAAAAGCAAAAGGACATAAGAAACGAACAACGCTATGAAGAAACTTCAGCATTTACAAGGCAAATTGTTCTATTCATTATCACACAATTATTAATCAAGCCTCTCCATTCAGTACCAAACCACGCCAACCGTTTACTCGTTTATCGCTGGGAACAGATTCGCGTAACAACGACGGAAGATTTGCACGAAAATATGTGGCCCGTACCGTTACAATACGATCCAGTCAAACGTTCGTTTTCAAATCCTCGTTTACCTACCCTTAGCATACTCCGCATAACGCGATTTCACTAAACATGATATACTCCAAGGAAAAAGGTTTCACCTCAAGCGGGAGGAGCTATGCTTGAACATGAGATTTCCTGGAACGCATAACATGAAAATGAATAATTATTGCATTGCATACATGTATTGTCGTTGAGCTGAGTCGTATTGATATCACCGCTGATGAGGGTTTAAGGGGCTTCCCAAAAGTTACTGTTTAATGAAGAAGATTTCTAAAACATTGCCAGCTGCTCGAGTCCACACACACGTAGACATAGACGTACATATATATTCCACAATCTTAATTCTCAGTAAGGGGAGTCTCCTCATAATTTCCTTTCCTTTTCCACGGATTTCTTTCCAATTGTGTAGAGATCATTTATTTTTGTCGCTTTTTACTCGTAAATTTCAGACCTAATCCTGTCCATCTCAGCGCTTAATGATCGCTGACAAGTCGGTCTTTGGTTCAGATAGCTCCTGTGCTCGACCAACCGGGTTAGCGAATAGATAAAGAATATATATATATATATATGTATATATATATATATATATACATATATATATATATATATATGTACCGGCGTATAAGGCGAGTTCATAATGCGAAAAACTGAACCGCAAAATTAGGGGTCGACTTTTACGCCAGGTCGACTTATACGCCATAGGGACAAAATCCCATAGGGACAAGTCCACTTACAGTAAGACTTGGGCGAAAGGTTTTAAAGATTTCAGATTTTTGAACAATAAGTCATTAAAATTGCTTAATTTTAAAGCTTTCCATTGCTACATACACGACCAAGCTAGTTCGTACAGTTCACTTAAGATAGTTAGCCGTATTCACTTAAGATGTTAACACTTAAGATGAATCATAACTGCACTAAACTGAAATCAAGAGGTCGACCTATACGCCTGTCATAGGCAAAATGATGAAAATTAGACCGCAAAATTAGCGCTCGACTTATATTCCGGTCGACTTATACGCCGGTATATACGGTATATATATATATATATATATATATATATATATATATATATATATATATATATATATATATATATATATAATATATATATATATATATATATATATATATATATATACGGGTTTCAACCGTGTTATGGAAATTTGAATTCGATATATATATATATATATATATATATATATATATATATATATATATATATATATATATATATATATATATATATATAAACGCACGCAAAGTTTTTCTTCATGGATGCTCCCCGTTGGTTACAGCCCTTTATTTTTAACAAATAAAGGCAGAGCTTTCGGACCTTATTCGCGGTCCGTCATCAGTGCCCAAAGACAAATAGTCGATTGTCCCGTCAGCCCAAGGTTCAGCAAGCCCCTAAGCTAAACCATCTGGGCTGGCGATGTCAACTATCAGATCGAACCATGACCCGTCAAGCAACTATCGCCCACCCAGTCAGTCGAGCAAAGGAGAGAGCATCATAACCGACCGACGGAGACAGCAACACGACGCAAAATGAAGTTAAGCTAATGGCAGTAGCTCTTCAATCCCGTCTGCTTTAAACTCATGTAGATACAGTAAGGCCCCGTTATCCGCGGTTTTTGGTTCCCGAGGATGACCGCGGATAGCTGAAACCGCGGATAATAGGGAACGCTAAAATTTGAAGTGTCTGTGCCTATTCCTGTGCGCTCTCGGAATGTTTAAGCATTAGAAGAGGTGCGCTTAAGGTTAACGCTGCCATTAGGGACCGAACGGATAAGCGATTCGCGTTCAAATAAGTAACGAATACGTACATGCATAAAAAATAACGTGGTTTAACGTTATCCCGGATGGATATTCTCCGCGAGGTGAGCCTGCCTGCGCTGAACAATGTTGAGGACGCTATTCCTCATGAAGGCGACGCAACGGGCAGTCGGGAAACCATTACGACCTTTATTGGCAGCTGGGAGTAGCGGAGGACGTTGATGGTTGCGGGCCTTGTGTCGCTGAAGCCATTGGGAAGAACATCGTCAGCGGAGCTTGACGGGTGACCCCTGACTTGGAACGACCGGTTTTACTATGGGTTCAAGCCGTTACGATGGTTTCGAAGCAACACACGTTAGCTCCCAGCTGCGCACGTTTCTCTTTTGCTCAGCTTAGCGACACCTGAGCGACTGTCGCAGTAGTGCCCTTCTGCTGCGAGTTGCAGCCCAATCGAGCATGCGACCACCAGCGTCGCACGGGTTTCCATTTGCTAGTGATCGACGGCACACATCACTTATAGCTATGCTACGACTGCTCAACTGAAGGATGAGCAGACAAATCTCTAGGACTGGAAGCGGGCCTGTCATAAATGCTTAATTCATTGGAACATGCAAAGCTTCCGCAGCGCTTCCCCGCTAGGTTTCATCTTCTTTTCACGCATGGAAACGCTCGCGTAGGTATGGGAGGGCGGGCTTATTCTGAGTATTGCAGTAGAAGGAATCAGTTAGCCACTGTTTTCTCTGTTCGCAATTGCAAAGCTCTATCTTGTCACATGCATAATTACTATTAAAAAGCATAATATCCGCGAAAATGCAAGCCGCTCAGCTACAGCAATGAGCTAGAATAGTTATAGTAACTCCTCCGTTCAAGTCATGCCATTCTCTTTAAGAATCTTCCCTTTTATTTACGGGCTGTTCTCAACCGCGGATAAGTGAAGCCGCGTATGACGGGGCCGCGGATAACGGGGCCTTACTGTATATATATATATATATATATATATATATATATATATATATATATCGGAAGACGGGATGTCTTTTAACGGGAGCACGGATCTTCATGATGTTGAGTTTTCACGGATTTTCCCGTTGCTTTGTACGTGGATGGATCTGTAAGTAAACTGACACGGTCTCCCTACCAACGGATAAATGAAAGTAGTTATTAGAAGACACGGTCAGAGAACAACGTACGGTTTACTCTCGGATATTTCGGAACGCTCGAGTTCCGTCCTCAGCGAGCAAAAGCTAGGACGGTAAACCAGCAAGAGCTAGGACGGAGGACGCTAGCTCCCCTTTACTCTTGCTCGCTGAGGACGGAACTCGAGCGTTCCGAAATATCTGAGAGTAAACCGTACGTTGTTCTCTGACCGTGTCTTCTAATAACTACTTTCATTTATCCGTTGGTAGGGAGACCGTGTCAGTTTACTTACAGATCCAGCCACGTACAAGCAATGGGAAAAATCCGTGAAAACTCAACATCATGAAGATCCATGCTCCCGTTAAAAGACATCCCGTCTTCTGAAACTTCATATATATATATATATGTATATATATATATATATATATATATATATATATATATATATATATATATATATATATATATATATATATATATATATATATATACAGTGAGACCTCAGTATCCGCGGTTTTTCTCTCGCCCGCCCACGCTCTTTAATATTACGCAACTCGCTGCTTGCGTAAGAAGTGAAAGCGGTTCTTGGCATTTCTGCTTGTGCGAATCGAACTAATTAAGAATGATCTTATTTATTTAGTCGTTATGGGTTTGCCCAGCGTTTTTATGACAAGGACTGCTCTCCTCTTGTGGTCAAGCAAGCCTAGCCGACAGCACAGAGCAATTGCGTATTGCTAAACGTTGACAAGGTAATAGCGTCGTATGCTTACTGACAAAAGTTCTTCGAAAATAGGCTCCAATGTTAGTTCCAACAAAAACTTATCTATTTTTGCAAAAAACTCACGTGTATTCATCTCAAAGTCTCGCTATGTGCGCGTTCGTAGAGCATTCGCTGTTATCCGCGGTTTTCAGTTATCCGCGGTCACCCCTGGAACATATACCCCGTGGATACAGAGGTCTTAGTGTATATGTAACATCACTTTCTACATCACGCGGTGATTATATGGCCATCCAACTTTCATTGGCAAACAGAGTTCCTGTGATGATTCAGTTAAATTAGTATAGTCGTATCTGTGCCCCATGTCACAGACGGCGCAATCCACGAATATTATTAACAGCCGCAATGCTAAAGTGTTTATGGAAAAGTTCGAACGATGGCTGCTATTGGAAATTCAATAAAGGATCTACCGAAAATTGCCCTTGCATTCATCATTTCACTGTTCGTTCTTTTATTACGCTGAGAACGTAGGATTTCATCTTACGACATGAGTTTTCTTTTTTCCTTACGAATGTTCGTTCCTCTATTATGGATATTGCTCTTGAACAACGGCAAAAGCCTTTCCGACGCAGAATGGAGTAGTTGCCGAATGTCACGAAATCTCAACTGAATAATACACGCACCATTCAACAACAGAGCGGTTATTAAAACTTCAAGGTCGAACTGTCCAAGCCAACCTCTGAATGAAATGTACGAAAGTGAGCCAATTAAGCCAATCGATGAAACCGCTTGCCGGATATGTTGCAAATCGGCTGCGAAAACAGGCTATAAGGGTTACTTTTTAAAAAAGTCAAATTGCTTGAGCTCGTGCTACCAGCATGCTCGCCAAGCGTGGAAAATATTGGATTACTTGAAATTGTTTACTCGAGGAGAGGACTGTTGAATCGAATCGATCAAATCGTTTGAATTACGCAGTGGATTGCTTTTTTGGGGAAGAGTCGTCCCCAAGACTTAATCGGAAAGACGGCGGAGAAAGTGAAATTACGGAGCGTCAGCGATCACTGGTAGTAATAATCATCCTTCAAATAACTGGTGCGGATTTCTTTGCATTTGCACTTCGCAACTTTATAACTTCCTCGGCGCATAGTCTCCATCACCCATCGAAAGCAAACGCTCACTACTGCAAGACCTAATATCGCGAGCGCAACGACTGATGCGGAAAACGGCAAAAGCGCTAATGACAATGCGCGTAGCAAAAATTTATCCAATCAATTTCATACTCGTTAAGCCAGACGATGATTCATCGTTGCCAGGAATACGCTATTAGCTCAACTGTCTCTTGGATTCCATACTTGCAGGTTACAACTATTTCTCACTGGGGGAAAGCCATTTTTCAAAATCGGACCTCATACAAGTCATCCCCGCCAACAGACGATCGATATGCTTGTAGCCAACTCCAACTTCGTACGAGCTGCCTTTGTACGTGCAAGACAAGTCACCTTCATGCTACTCGGGTCATTGAAGCCAAGGCACTAGGCCAAATTTGGAATGAAGTTCTCTGCAGCCCATAGGCAATCGTATCTTCGAGTTAAGTGGTTCAAAATGAATTTACTGTTATCCTCGTCGACTGTGAATAGCCACAAAGCTTGTAAGTACTGCGCAATCTAATACTCAATTGGTGGTACTATTCGCTGACTGAACAGTGCTACTGAACGTCTGAATTTTATTCCACCTCCGCTCCTCCGTTACAATTAATTTTATTAGTTTTAATAGCCGTAACAAAATTAACCGACCCTTAGTTGAAAAAACGAACTTATATTGCAGAAGGCAGCAGCAACGATGGAAGGAACCATGCTATGACCGCTGCCTCGGCGCAGACGTAAGCATAATAATAATTATTACGCATAATGCCTGCTAATACCGGCAGAAGAAAATGAGCGTATTTTCGGCCCATTCGTCCACGTCATTTCAAGGACTCCCCTAACGAAAATACTTTCAAAAACGGAGAACCGCAAAGCAGAAGTTCATCAAATAGTTGCGCCGACAAAAAACTTCATGCCAACTGCGCTTGTTACCAGAAATGCCTTTGGTACATCGAGGAAAAAAGGTTGGTGAATGTTTGCAATAAATCAGCTGAACATCGGGAGGGATTCTTGAAAAGTCAAAACTTTCCTTACCATTCAGCGGGGAGGATGTGTTGAACAATGACTCAAGCTCGGCAACAACAAACTGGGGTTGGCAGCGACGACTTGCCAAAATCTTCGTGCATTGACAAAACGAAACTGGAACTTTCCTAATGCCACGTAATTACGGAAAATTACACGCAAGCTCAATTTTATCCTCAACGCGGCTTTGGTGATTGATAAATAAGGCAACAGCTGGCGCAACAGTGTGCACACGCGACTTAGAAGAAAGCTAACTTAATTTCATGAGGACCCCGCACCGTTAAGTTAAGAAATAGCGCAGCACATCCAAGCGGCGAAATTGCAGATTTCCGATTATGTTCACATCGTTCGGCTTGCTGAGTCGTCATACCACGAAAGGGATAAGTGGGAAGCTGGCTTAATGCTCACTCCATTTAAAACAAGTCCAACAGCTGCGTTGGCAATGCGAATGCAAGCCGTACTACGGGACCTGTACGTTTGCAGAAATCGGCATCACATGATTTGACATTTCGCTTCTTGGCCCTAAAGCAAAGCAGTCGCGCTGGATATTGAAATTTTCCATTTCAGGATGTTTGGACGAACACTCCAGTACCCTCAGAAAGCAAAGCACGATTATGGAAATAAAACTGCCGCTTCACTGAACAGGTGAGATCAAGCGGACGCTAATGAATGCCATGCCCGTACAGGACGTTTTGCAGAAGTCCTTGACGACATCATTGAAATTTGCTTCTCTCTCCATCCCAGCGGAACGGAATGAAGTAGACTGTAGGCCGCTGATTAGAAGAGAAGAACTGAAATATTGAAACGAAACGTTAGCCGTCTCCTCATCTGCATTACGTAGTCTACATTTCATTAGTGTACCGGTATACGGCTTAGCCAGTACGCGGGTACAGCTTAATCGAGCTTTCCACTACCGGATCTGCTGGGAGTGGAAAGCATGATTAAGTTGTATCACGCACTAGCTGAACGCCACCGCCGACGGCGTCCGTATACTTGCGAAAGTCTGCTGCTCAATTAAGCAACAGAACTCATTCATTCATTCATTCATTCATTCACCGTTTGTTATCTCTACAACCGTTCGGCCAACGGTTTAGCCTTAAGCACGTTCCACTTGAAGGCACAAACGCAAAGAAGAATCGTTCGATGGAACACGGCAATTGTTTTTCGCCTTAAAATTATTCTCGGCGCGCCACTGGTCAGCCGTTCATGAAGGCAAACATGTTAATATTAAAAGCATGAAAGTAGGCGTGATTAATGTGCCAACGTTAAAAGAAGGTAATCAGTCAAATGACCATTCAAGTGAAATGAGAACTATGAAAAAACATGGCGTTGTTGACTGCAGCAATGTAAGTAGATAGCGGAGCATCGTTAATAATTAAATGGGAACTCGAGACGCGCGCCAAACGATTTTGGTAAACCAAACTTTTTTGCACTGCGCATGGCAAAGGTAGGGCCCAACTCTTCCTGAACACGGTCGATCTGGGGAAGTGCATACGTCAGCGCACTGTAGCAACTGTTGGGATTTTGGCTTTCGTACGTTCCGGACGAGAGTGGCCAGCGGAACGCAACGACGACTCCCTTCGGTGGAGCAACAATCATTCCACTTGAGGACAGCGCGTTTCCAAAGGTGCAAGCAAGAAGAACTAATGGCAATCACACTTTTCAAGCAATTTTGCACGAGCGCTGATCTAAGGATTAATGTTTGCGCACTTTTGCAGAAGCGGGAGCGACGGGTTCAAGTGCCGTTGTGCCACCCGCCACAAACAACGCGTACGAGTGTCCTTTGGTTAGCATAACGTGGATTGTTTTAACTGCACGCGGGAATAGAAGAAGCAGGCGAAATACGGCTGCCCGCCTTTTGTGCAACCTTATCCAGCAAATTAAAATTGGAAATTAGCAAGAAGTATAATAATTAGCGCAATTCAGATTTTTACAGTGTTAATGCCTTGCGTTGGATGCATAGAAACCCAGGACTTTTGGCGATAAGTATTAGCGACCAAAGAACATGACGTTTTTGAATATCTCATTGTCAATTATCTTCTCTCCTTGAGCTATATATATACATATATATATATATATATATATATATATATATATATATTATATATATATATATATATATATATATATATATATATATATATATATATATATATATATATATATTATATATATATATATATATATATATATATATATATTATGTATATATATGCGAAGCCAAAAGTTTCACGGTTTTTTCCCCGTTTAAACGCCTTTATTTGCCATAAAAGGCACAATACTCAGAGCTTTCGGGCGCGTACCTTGCGCCCGTCATCAGTGAACAAATCACACTTCGTCGACTGCCCAGCCGGTCAACGGATCAGCAAGCTCATCCGCTAGACCGTCCGGGCTGGCAACATCAGCTATCAGGTACTACCTTGTACCCGTCCAGCGTCCGTCGCCTGCCCATTCAGTCCCGCGGAGAGCGAGCTTCCAAACTGACCGACCGGAACAGTGACGCAACACAAAATAATGATTGAGGCAACGACAGTAGCTTCACGAACCCGCCTGAAGTCTCTTTAAACTACGGGTTTTAAAGTCCTTTCCTTTAAGTTTAAAAAAGAAAAGAAGAACATTTGATATATATATATATATATATATATATATATATATATATATATATATATATGACATTTCTTTTAAACGCTGCTGTTGATTTTCCATTAAAGGCCTACCAGAGCGACTAGTTATTCCATTAGGCAAACATTCATCCGGTAGGGGATCTGTCCTCAAAGTTATGTGCCGTCGTCACGCTGGCGATCCAATTTTCCGTTGCCTCGGCAGGACAACGAAAATCAAATATTCCGCTTGAACACTTGAGCAAATTCCGACCCTTGCCTAATGGAAGCTTAATTAGTCTACTCACTGGGAAGCCCTTTTGCGGCACCCATCTGTTTGTCTGATAAGCCGTAGCCCGGAACGTCTTCAGATATATTAGGTTGGAACAATCAAAGTTGCGGATTTTTCATGTGGCTAATTGTAAATGAATTATGTTCTTTGCCTGCAGGCATCTTTTCTTATTGTTGGTGTTTTGTTGAAGCACGTAACTTCTACTTCATATTTGGTTAATTTCATTGTCCCAGCACTTTTGGCCTTGAAATTACAGTCGTTGAAAGAAACATGGAAAAATGCTGCTTTCGAACGCTTTTGCTTTATCAGTACAAACGTGGTCTCAATGCAGCTGCAGCCAGTCGCGAATTTGCTGATCTTCGGCCTGAGGAAGCTGTTAATGGACGCACTATTTAGCGGTGGTTCAAAAGGTGTCGAAATGGAGATAGAGGTATCGAAGAAAGACGGGGTGGTCTCAGACGCTGGTCCTTGGACAACGAAGTTTTGAAGGAAGCAGTAGAAGCCCAGCCCACATCAAGTACTCGGAAATTAGCAGAAGGGTTAGGCGTCTCTCACTGTACTATTGGTAGGCATTTGAAGCGAATGGGAAAGGTTAAGAAGCTGGCGAGGTAGATACCACACGAACTGAGCGACGCGCAAAAAATGGCAAAGTTTGACATCTGCTCTGCCTTGCTCTTACGTAACGAAAACGATCCTTTTCTGAAATGCATTGCCACGTGCGATGAAAAATGGCGCTGTACGATAACAGGAAGCGCACAGCAGTATGGCTCGATAAACAGGCGCGGCCAGAAACCTTTCCTAAGCCAGATCCGCATGCGAAGAAGGTGACGCTATCGGTTTGGTGGTGTTCCAACGGTGTGGTTCACTATAACTTCACCAAATCCGGTGAAAGCATCACGGCAGATACCTACTGCCGTGAATTAGAGACAGCATTCAAAAAATTGGCTGAAATGTGGCCATCACTGGCAAATCGAAAAGGACCCTTGTTGCTCCAAGACAACGCCCGACCACACGCATGATTAAAGACCCGCCAAAAGTCGAACCAGTTGGGTGTCGAGGTCCTACCCCATCCTGCTTATTCACCGGACCTGTCCCCTACCGACTATCATGTTTTCAGGGTCCTTGACGCATATCTCCACCAGAAAGTGTACACTGAACACAGGGACCTCGAAAATGACATAGCGCAATTTTTTAAATCTCGCACCCAAGAATTCTACCGCATTGGAATTAATTCACTTTCAGAACGTTGGCGGAGATGTGTTCTTTCGAATGGTGAAGACTTCATCGAACAAAGTTAACGTTCGCTTGAGATATAGTCGTTCAAACATAACCATCAAAATCCACAACTTTGATTGTTCCAACCTAATATATATATATATATATATATATATATATATATATATAATGGAAGTTTACGGCGTATGTATCCTGTTTTATTCTTCGAACAAATCGAATATCAACGTAGCTTCCGGAGCTGTCCCGCTCCGTCTTTAGCGTCTCGCTGTGTCAGTGATTCCGTTGTATAATCCCAACAGAGCTTCCTAGTTTACAGCATTTTGTTCTTTGGATTAAACTCGTCCAAATGTCCGTTGATATTCGATTTGTTTGAAGAATAAAACAGGATACATACGCCGTCAACTTCCATAATGACAACAAATCCTGCTACAAGCCCTATATTTGCATACAGATATACCGTATATACCGGCGTATAAGTCGACCGGCATATAAGTCGAGCGCTAATTTTGCGGTCTGATTTTCGTCATTTGCCTATGTCAGGCGTATAGGTCGACCTCTTGATTTTAGTTTAGTGCAGTTATGATTCATCTTAAGTGTTAATATCTTAAGTGAATACGGCAAACTATCTTAAATGAAGTGTACGAACTAGCTCTGTCGTGTGTAGCAATGGAAAGCTTTAAAATTAAGCAATTTTAATGACTTGTTGTTCAAAATGCTGAAATCTTTAAATCCTTCCGCCCAAGTCTTACTGTAAGTGGACAACTTGCCCCTATGGGATTTTGTCCCTACGGCGTATAAGTCGACCTGGCGTACAAATCGACCCCTAATTTTGTGGTTCAGTTTTTCGCATTATGGACTCGCCTTATGCTCCGGTATATATGGTATATGTTGTAAACACGAGATACGGCAATAAGCCGTTAGATGAAATCGTTTAATCCAATAAGGATACGAGCGTCGCTTTCAGAAACACCTTATTCCGTCCTCAGCGTTAAACAATTGCTTAGTGCTGAGGACGGAACACGGTGGTTCCGAAAGCGACGCTCGTATCCTTATTGAATTAAACGATTTCATCTAACGGCTTATTGCCGTATCTCGTGTTTACAACATGAAAATCAACCCCGTCAACAGAAGCCCTATTTTCAATTTACATATATATATATATATATCCCCGCTCCGTATAATATACATTCTTTATTCAATTCCACATATATATATATATATATATATATATATATATATATATATATACATCTGAAAGAGACGGAGATGAAAGCCTGAAAGCCTGAATAAAGTGTTACGCAATAGTAAGTGACAAAATGTTAGCAGTGCACAGTATGCGTTTTCAATTGGTTCCCTTTACTTTAGTAACGAATAGCTTGAAGAAGTGGCATGCACCGCCGCATACTCTTTGCCAGCAAAAAGCCGGCGGAAATTCAGCGATGTCGCCGAGTTAATCACATCTGCTTGTCAGATAAAGGTGGTATTTTTGAATAGCTGTATTTTTAACTTAAATAAAGGCCGCCCAACCGAAGCGATGCCATTTGGGAGTACACGCAACCATGTGGGCATTGAATCACATTGCCTTGCATAGAACAACGGCTGTCATGGCAACCCGGATCGACCTGATGTTGCGTATCCCGCACGGAATGGGATATCCGCTTTCTGTTAGCCTATCAGCTTGGTCCACCCGACCGGCTGCTGCTTGCCTAACGGAAGCAAACTTCCGCCTTGCGAGAAATTTCCAACGGATAAACGTGGCGCCAAAAAATACCGTTTGCGCTTGTGTGAACTAAGCACCGCGACAAAGAATCGATCTTTAGCGAACGAACATTCCTGTGGATCTGTCCGCCCGTCAATTTATGGACTGATTAAATGAAGACAAGCAGGTATGGCACTTGTCAAGCCTGCTGGCGCGCTAAAGAGCCCGCCTGAGCTGCCTAATGGGGCTTTTCAGTCGAACGAACGCCGTTGGCAATAACTTTTCATTTGAACGTAACAACGCCCATCTCAATTGCTTTAAGCATAGCAATTCCAAGGAAACAAAAAATATGTACTTTCACGAAAAGGCCATTCTGTGCAGGCACGGCTTCCCAATGGTAATGAGCAGTGCCTACAATTTTAAAACTAATAGCCAACCAACAGGTGGATGAGCAGTTAGCGATGATGATGAAACCATTGGATCTATTCATTTAATATATTAATTGCAGAGGGATCAGAATACACTCGCTCCGTTTTCAGCGCTCAGAGATGCACGCTGACGTCGTCGTTCCATACGTAAGATGAGTGCTTAACCTCTATCTATCAGAGAACGTTATCCCTCGCACGAGAATATTAATACATTGGCACACCGCCTCGCAAATCAACCCCTCCATTATTATTAGCGCCACTTTTCAAAATTCCATTAAATGCAAATTAGGAAGTCAGATTGCCCTTATACGGAGAGGATACAAAATTTATTTTGACCGCCTACGAGACTTCTATGGAGAAGAATGTGAACTTTGGTCACTTCGTTGATAATACCTGCAGCTCGTGAATCCGAAGGCTTAAAATAATTTGCAGCATTCCAGAGAAGCACGCGAAGCCAAGTTTCGGCGGTTGGCGAGAAGCAGGGCAATTCATTAAAAATTAATTTGCCTTGCTCACCAAATTTACCGCCTTCATGCATACGGGCTCCTTTTCGATTAATCCGCTCGCCGACGAGGAATTATTAGCCCAAGCGTAGCTTCAACGCCGCGGGTTCGTCCGGCAAAGTCTGATCGCTTGGCGAGAGCGCCGTAGTGCAAGAAAGTTGATGCAACTTTTTCCAAAGCCCCGCAGTCGTGGTATTCTAACAAATTTGCAGGAGGCCTGAACGGCCGCCAAAAGTGCCAGCAACAAAAGAGCGAACTTACCATTCGACTAGCCGGAAGATGGGCGCCATTGGGGAAATGCAGAAGCTTCAGTTGCCCGGTCGCCTCCTCCTGCGTTAGTTGTTCACAACCGGGGCAACGCTGAGCTGAAATTAGAGAAATATTAAAAGTTGGATGGACACTGGCTCCCGCTTCGACAAGGAGCTCGAAGGACCACTGGGCATTCGACCTGTCGGTTAGCGTAGCACCTCAGGCGATAGCAGTGTTCGACGCTTCGAGGTCAGGGAGTCAGGATTCCTTAACGGGACGTCAATTCTACACGAGCACCTAAGCACAAAGTGGCAACTTGGGTGGCGTCTCCTCGACCAATGCAGACGGCGCCCAGTTTGAGCTCACTAACAAAGCTCTGCATTACTGAAGACCAAAATCCGTCCTAAAATACCCTTCCCTTCTCGAAGGGCGGCAAATCGGAGTGACCGACTGATCGATGGGCGAGCGCCATCGCCTCGCCGCTCAGGATCCCAAGTCGATGGGATGCCCAAAATTCCTGGAGCGTTCAATCTACACCAGCCGGCAGCGCTTGCGGACCAATAATGGAATTAGCGAAAAAAATTGACCGCGAACCGCTGCGCTCAGAAAGGCGTTCCGTCGAAACACTTTTGTTTCCGCTCCTTAGGCGCCTTTGTTTCATCGATCCGGAATTCCATCTTTGGCAACCGATGAGCAAGTTGGAAAAACCTTAAGACCACAGCTACGTTGGTTCGTCGAACGTCAATAGACAACGTGTTACGCCGAGTCGTCGTCGCAGAAGGGTTGTTTGCCTTGATTCGGTCAAAAAGCGAGCATCAGCGGCTACGGCTTATCGGACAAACAGATGGGTGTCGCAAAAGGGCTTCCAAATGAGTAGACTAATTAAGCTTCGCTTTTCGAACGTACCATCAGGCAATGGTCGGACTTTGCTCAAGTGTTCAAACGGAATATTTGACTTTCGTTGTCCTGCCGTGGCAACGGAAAATTGGATCGCCAAAGAGACGACGGCACCTAACATTGAGGACGGATTCCCTACCGGATGAATGTTTGCCTAATGGAATAACTAGACGCCCTGGTAGGCTTTTAATGGAAAATCAACAGCAGCGTTTAAAAGAAATGTCAGCGCAGTTTAAACGCGCCAGTTGCTGGTTGCCGCTCTTTCGCTTCCTCGTTTGTACAGGAGGCTAGGGTTTCCAAGTGATACGGAAGACCTTGGTCGGTTGGCGCCAGGAAATAATTAAAGGAGCAAAATATCCCAGGCAGCAGAACTTCCCAGGCGACCTTTGCCCTATCATTGAAGAGAATGACTTTAAATGGAGCAGTACGATGGCACTCAATCGAGCACCCATTCATGCATGCAAATTCGCCAAACAACTCTAACGGGGCGGTCGTTGTTCCACGTCGTCGTAACTCTTGGAAAGCACGTTCTCAATTGCGTGAACAAAAGTTCTCAGGTAATGGTAAAGCATAAATCAGCCAATCCTCATTTCCGGTAGGTACCCTCTTTTTACGTACAAGGGCTTCCCCAAAGTGAAACGACGATAAGACAGGAACAGACGATCGTGGGGTCATTCGCTCTTTAACAGAAGGAAGCCTGGAACTTCTCTACATAGTGAGCGAATATTGAAAACGACAGCCACAAGGCGATTCTAGAGCTGAGTACTTTTTCTGTTAATAGAGGAAGTGCCAGCATATTCCATTTCTGAACTGTACATTCTGATACTGCATTTTTGCCAAGAAACCACCTGACGAGGGTGGCGTTTAAATAGACGTGCCGACGGAAAGGCAACGATGAACGTTTGCACTTCCCACAAAACGTCAAGAATCCATTCGGCCAATCATTTTGGATTCAACAATTGATTGAAGGAACGACTAGCGGTTACGTTTCGCCATGAAGATCAATAAAATCTGTTGCACCTCTGCCTAGGCTTGAATGGGCAGTGCTTCAAATAGGCTCCAAGTATAAACTGCGTTATGTTGAGGCTTGGGAGGTTACAAAGTCTTTCTTGCGTATTCTTGCGAACGTAGACGCAGTGCAGTAGTTCATCATCCGCTTACCAAATTGTCGAGAATGAAGTCGAAAACGTTACGCAATCAAGAAATCGTTCACCGCTGGGCAGCGGGAAGCCTTGAACTTTCAGACTTACTGGCTCTGCGGAATAAGCATTCGCTAAAACTAATGCGATCCTTCAGCGTGGCAGTCTTCCACAAGTTGCATCCACATCCGGTTCCAAATCAAGGTGACCTCTTGCCGCGGCATCCATTCTGCCGCTGGATGGGCTCCAACAAAGCCTGCGTCCAAAATCCGCGCTCGACCAAGCACGTTGGGGGATGGGCAACGGACAAACGTTTCTGCCCTTCTTACAAAACATCGAAAGCTTACTGGGCGGACCATTCTTGGTTCAAAAGTGTTTTTCAAGAGTGACCTATGCGATGACGTGCACTTTGATGCCTCACTCTGCAGATCGATCAAAGCTTTTAAAATTCTGCCCATATACGAATGGGTGCGGCTTGACATGGGCCCAAAATCCCGCCCGGCGTGCGCTGAGATTCAAGAGGTCGCGAAATCGTTCTTGCTGCCGACGCGTGGTGGAGTAACTGATCCACTTATTAGTTACCATGGCCTCCCACACGTCCCTTGGGATCCTGGCCCTCGCTACTTCCAATTCTTAGTGCTCTTGAAAATTGTGAGCCGACCCTGGAGGGCTGGACCCCGCGTTGCGAATGACTGCTCCAAATCATGCACTTCGTTTAGACTGACCGGCTGGGTAAGACTGAAGGAATTCACTGCTGGAATATCAATAGCGTTGATTAAACCTGGCGTGGCTTCTTCAGTCGGACGCCGTGCATTAGGGCCGAATAGGATTGGTCGTCTCACGTGGTGTTGTCCGTTGCCGCGAGAGAGCTGACCTACTTATACAGTAACATGCACCTCGCTAACTAAGATTATCCGCTCCTAGGGTGATCAGAAAGGCAAAGTTCCAGTTCGCAAGCTACGCAACGCAACATCTTCATTCCTTCTTGCCAGTTCAACCGAAAGGTAGGGCGAACGAAACTGCCTTTTTCAAAGCATGAATAGAAAAACGATAGAAGCAGGAATACCGAATAGTGCTACAGCTCACGTCAACTTGTAGATGAGAGCAACGGTGCTGGTGCCTACATTGAGATCGCCAAATTTTCGTGAATTACATGCGGACAATCATCCAACGTGTTGCGCCCACTGCTAGTAAAAAGTGTACGATATGGAAACTTCAACTCGACTCCTAATATGCATACTGCGCACATATATATATATATATATATATATATATATATATATGTGCGCAGTATGCATATTAGGAGTCGAGTATATATATATATATATATATATATATATATATATATATATATATATATATATACAGTAGGCCTTCCGCATCCGCGGTTATTGGTTCCGGCAGAGAAGAGATCGAACGAAACGAACGTTGTTGTACGTCTCGTATGATGATAAGGCGTGCGCAAGTCTGATCAGCCCGAGTACTGAACGAGACGAAAGGAATCTGAACGAGAGGCCACGAGATAAACAGAGAACTCTTGTAGGGAAGCAGCAGTGTCAACTTAACTATTAACTATGTAAAGTTAACTTAACTATACATCTCCGTAATTGTATGAATTAGCAAACCAAAAACTACGTTTCGTCCACTACTGTTGCGGTGGATTGAAAATGAGCTCTAGTAATACAGCGTGTATTTGCACATTATGGGATTATAGCTGTACATGAAAAAGAACCAGGGCAGCAGACGTATCCAACGGTGATTCGTCAGTCTTCGTCGAAAATGACGTTATTCTTTCTTCGGACAAACCGCGTTGAGTCGAATCCGTGGATACGGATGTCTTTTAACGGGAGCATGGATCTTCATGATGTTGAGTTTTCACGGATTTTTTTCCGTTGCTTTGTACGTGGATGGATCTGTAAGTAAACTGACACGGTCTCCCTACCAACGGATGGATGAGAGTAGTTATTAGAAGACATGGTCAGAGAACAACGTACGGTTTTCTCTCGGATATTTCGGAACGCTCGAGTTCCGTCCTAAGCGAGAAAGAGAGCTTCGCTGAGGACGGAACTCGAGCGTCCTCAGCCGCGTCCTCCTTCCGTCTACGTCCTCTCTTTCTCGCTGAGGACGGAACTCGAGCGTTCCGAAATATTCGAGATTAAACCGTACGTTGTTCTCTGACCGTGTCTTCTAATAACTACTCTCATCCATCCGTTGGTAGGGAGACCGTGTAAGTTTACTTACAGATCCATCCACGTACTAAGCAACGGGAAAAAATCCGTGAAAACTCAACATCATATATATATATATATATTTATATTTATTTATTAAATATATATATAATCACTTTCGTTGCGGGATCAGTTCTGGATCACCGCAGTACTACGACTGATTGCAATAAAGCGTGGCATAAGTATTTTTTAGGTCCTCAACGTATTAAAAAGTCACGCTTGTACCACACTACAGTCTGTTGAGTCTGCACCGACATTTCGTCTAAAAACAGTACTCATTAACATCATTACTGTCAAGGAATGGTAATCATAACCCGAACCCTCAGACTATAATATTAATATTTTTGTTGATGTGCATTAAGGATACATGAACAACGTTGCCCATGCCTCTCAAATGGAAGCAGAGCCTCACATATTACCCACAACAAGTTTTCGGTTGTGTCGATATGTCCTGTTTGGCACATCGAAGCAAACCCAAATGCTTCGCTTTATTAAATAATTATTAGGTTTAACTGTATACCTGTGTAATTATTAGGTTTACCTGTATACGACCACGAAAGCTAAGTCCGAAGAAAACAATGGACGAAGCCAAGAAATCATCGGCGGTTGCCGAACACACCTCTCAGTGTTCGCTCAATCTACATCCCAAAATTACTTGCCGTGAGAGCCTGTTCCACCTTAGGCAAATAAAGGAGTCCCTTTTTATACGGCACAACGCCACTATCAACCGTGATCAGGAGAGGGAGGTTAGCGAGGTATGGAATGCAGTTATCAGTAAAAACAAATGCTGCATCATACCGCCTGGCCTACCAACCCATCCTATAAATAGTGACTCAGACCGATTAAACCATCATAACCACACATCGCTGACGACGGAACCAGAACGTTCCGAAAGCTCCGAAGGTTAACATAGTGTTCTGATCTTTCTTAATAACTTTCCCATCCATCCGGTGGTAGGGAGTTGTTGCGTTAAGTTTCAGACATTACGAACAAACGGGTACAAGCCGTGCTTGACGAAGATCCATCATGAAAACAAGACCCGTTAAAAGAAACCCAGTTCTAAAAAAAAAAGTATATATATATATATATATATATATATATATATATATATATATATATATATATATATATATATATATGTAAACCTAGGGTTTTTGAACACGGGATATGATCTCACCTTTTATTCCAACAACACGGCTTGGATCCCGTTGAAAGAAAAACCGTTGTTTTTCTTTCAACGGGATCCAAGCCTTGTTGGAATAAAAGATACAGGTAAACCTAATAATTGTTTAGTTAACTTTCATTTGCGAGCAACAACAGGCTCATTAATCGACAAGCAGCTTATGTGACGACAAATGAAAAACCATACATGTGCAGGACTTATGTCAGCAAACTTAGGTTCAGCCTTTTCTTTCTGCATAGAGCGTGAATCCTTCCACGACGAGAAACTTGCCCATTAATCGCGTCGCAAGTCACCAAAAGGCTTTTCGCCAAGCAATAGAAATTAGGTGAGCTTTTAGAATAATGGCTACCTTGCCGAAACTATGCACAGCCTATCCAAGCTCTGCGAAAGCCGCCGTTTAATTAAGTTCATCCATTGCTCTCTGGTCCCGCGTAAGCGGAATTTGCATTAGGCTATGAGTACACTTAAAGCGAATGCGACTTGTGCCAGGAATTTTGACAAAGTATTGACATCCCGGGATCAAATGCGGGCATTTAAAGTGCTATGCCTTTAATTCCGCATCGCTGGCTCCAACAACGCTTGCCTGTCTTTTATGGATTGGCGACAACCGCTTGTAAGCTGGTATATAGCACAGGGGCATAATCGAATGGGCCTCGACAGTGCATTAACATGGATTAACGCACTGCCGCACGCAACGACAGTGTTCAGCCAATTGTGTTATATCAGACACAGTTGGAAAGCCGCCAAATTATCCATTGGACACTTTGCGTAAGCCAGTTTGGCTCATCCGCAAGGGTGTGAAAGCTGGACAAAGATATCCGTCCTAAACCTGTATTTGTAATAATAAAACGGAGAACCTTTTCTCCTTTACAGGTTGGCGAGGTTTTACGATCCACGAAGAAATTGAGGTTTCTTCGTGGACAGCGCGTCACATGTGTAACGGTCTTTTATCCAACTGTAAACAACCGATGCAAATGCGCTGAATTTATGTGAACGCATGCAATTGAAACTTTTATGACGGAGTTCGCGGCTACGCGATAAATAACGGACTCACGTTCACCATGTGCATGGACGCTTCTTCGCAAACACAATCAATTTTCCTCGACGTGAACGAATGGGACGCTGTCAGTTGGCGACGAAAAGAACAACAACGCGCCCAGACAAAGTTCAAACTGCGGATAAGGGGTGTGAGGGAGGAGGAATGCCAAAATGGCGCTGCCGCCCCTCCCACTGAATTTACGGTGGCTCACCTGAGATTTGCCCGACTCTTCTCATTTAGTCTAGCGGCAATACCTTGACGTCGTTGCCTCCACAGCTCGCGCTCTGCGGAACGCTGGAAACAGGAGTGGCGATGCAATTACGCGGAAACCTGCAAATAACGATCCTTAGAAATAATTACGAAAATTAACCATTTCTGTATTACGATACCACTTGAGAGCGAGTACTTGTCCAACCGTACAATTTTTTCAATAAATATACTGTCACGGCAGATGAGCCATGGGCGTTGTGCCAGAAAAGAGAAAACTAAGTGCATGAATGACCTTGCTGTCGCATATTTTAGTCTTCATAATCAAGTCTTTTCAATGAACTGACGTCGCCTCGTTCGGCTGAAACGGGCTTATCCACTTAATAGTAACGAACGGCTGCGATGGAAGCGCACTTTGTCAGCAGGCGAGCAAATGTCCGCTCGGAATTTATCGCCAATCGCAGCAGCAATGGAAAGCCGGTGCTACATGGCGACGACAACGCGAGTTCAATTCAAAATCTTTTCCGCATTAGAGGGTTAAGGTGTAATGCGCCGCCCATTTCGGCACTTGCTCTCTGTGCAGCCTTTGGCCAGCCCTTCGCTCTTCATTTGAGGCAGCCCACTATTGCCATTCCGGGACAAAAGACCGAATGGGCGTTAGGCGGAAAGAAGATGGGCTCACCGCAAATGGCGCCGTGGCCGCTTTGCATGCATTAACTGAACGAAGGGCTTCAATTAGAAAAACCAGGGAACTTTCATCGCAAAGGAGTGTGATAGAAAGGCCGACCCGTTTGCAGGACAGTCCTTCAAATTAGTCCGCAACCACAAGTTGTATGGCAACTAATGACAACTTTCCTCCATTACTAAAGGCTTTCACTGGGCTCACACGTAGCGTAGTCCGGGAAAGGATGATCGTTTGCGTTCTGACTTCCTGGACCAAGAGATGCCTGACAGATGAGTTCCCAAATTTCTGGTGCCAACAAATATCGCTGATACGCTGGCGATGGTTCAGCAATTAAAGGGAGCAGACTGTATATTGCAAAGCTACCGACAGCAACTTGCATCGCCCAAATGCTCGACTTAAGAAACTGAAACGTCGACGTGCGAAGATGCGGGTGCTAAGGGGATTCTGCTTACTTCTGTAAGCTTTCGTTCAGTTTAGCAACAGTTACTTATTCCGTTGCAACTTGAAACAAACCAGCTCGGCCCTCGGTGCACGTGATTATTGTAGGGACAAGCTAATTCGCCGGACAAAAGGTGCTCCCGCGAAAACCCACCGCCACCAGCTGTAGCAGACGCCCTCAGGGAACGTTCAGAGGAAGCAGAAGTTACTGACAGAGATGCTGACTGCTACCTGAGGAGGTTGCCAGCAGATACGCTGATGACATTTCCGTAGGGGTAAGAAAGGAGGAAAACGGTCTCCTGAACGGCTTGCTCCTGGGCGCTCCCATCTCATTGCAGAGGTGGAAAATAACAGCAAACCAGGGAACCTTTCTTCGTGCTGCTAGTCGGTCAGGAAGGTGGTCAATTCAAAACGATCGTCCACGGGGAAAAGACCAGTTCAGACTGTTATCTGCAACTACAGTGCACATGATCTAAAATCGATAGCTCGAATATGTTATCCATGGATGACAATTACAGCCTTTCTACGTTTTTGCGATGATGAATACTTAAGAAGCGACCTATGGCACCTAGGATAAACTTTAGCGTACAATAGTTACCCTAGTAACGCTGTTCGTTTGGTCATACAACAGAAGACCAGTGACAAACAATCAGAATTTCACAAGATGCGCACACTTCGATCCTCAACTTGCAAATAAATCGTCAACATTGTTCAGGGGCAAGACAGTGAACCTAGCCATCGCTCCCGGCCTCAAGGTGTTCTTAAAATAACCATAAGGCCTCAGTAGAGTGCAAAGATTTATGTGAAATGTCACAAGGTTGGACACGTAGGCTTGCACGCAACCACACTGCGCAGCCAAATATAATACACAAAAATGACGGTGCATACATTGAAGGATGGGCTAAAGGAACGTTTCTCTGATAACACAAGTTACATGAGTGCGAAAGGGAGTATGCGAAGCGACAATAATGGAAGGCCCTTAAAATGTGGCCCCAGAGATTTTCGATGCGGCGGCATGTGACTCAATGTGGGCAATACGCTGAGCACGGAACGCCAGTACAGAGGCGACAAATTTACGCAAACGGCGCATTAGCACTTGTCTGGAGAAAGACAAGGGAATGACGTTGAATGGCATATGCGGACCAACGTGGGGCGCGATATTCGATTTCGCCATAACACTTTTTTGCGCCAAACATCTAACGCGTCTTCAAATGAAGCGAAAGGCAAGAAAACTTGTGAAATGACAATGAAACTTCGGTAATTACGTAATAAATTGCACTATTCATTGTTGTGCATAATTACTAATCAAAAAATTTTAGTTCATTAACACTGCGTCAATTGTTTCCTCGCTTTTCTTTATTAATAATAATGGACTCGCATGGTATGACAGAAGACTTGAACTTAAATGCAGCCTTTTCCACTATACCACGATACATAAATTTCACTCCAAAAGCATCGATTTCGTGTTTACATGTTCCGTATAGCGCGAGATGTTATATAGGGATACACTGATTCTGTACGAGGGTTATACATACGCACATATATATATATATATATATCCTGAATGGTCTACAGGTGTATCCCTGTGTGAGCACTACCAACGCCAAGTAAATGCCGCCTGGAGGAACAGTTTACTTGTATTGGCAACTGCAAAAATTGCAGCGGAGCTTTCGAAACGTACTGGAAGACGATACGTGAATCGTCTTCCAGTACGTTTCGAAAGCTTCACTGCAATTTTTGCTGTTGCCAATACAAGTAAACTATTCCTAGAAGAAGCATTTACTTGGTCTTGATAATGCTCACACAGGGATACAGCCGTAGACCATTCAGGATGTTCAACGCCCCTGTTAGCCACCCAGCATTCTCGGAAATATATGGAGTCTACGTTAATTACAAAATAAAACAAAGTAACATAAGCAATGCCTTAGCCTTTGAAAATGCCTACCAATTGATAAATGGCATTTATATTTGCCTATGGACATTTAACGCGACCCAATAGTCATTTATTATTTTGGTTAATAAAACAAAAGCCTGAAAAGTAACGAAGTTCCACAGCAGCTTCGAGCAAGATCAGCCGAAGCCTGGGTCCCTGTTAATACGATAGACTGCCACCCGTACGTAAGACATGCCAGAATAGGGTGGGCGAACTGGCACGACAGGGTTCAATAACGAAGCGGCAAAGGGAAACAACCCTCATCCGATGGTCGTCGCCATGTTGGGAGTTATACTGGGAAAGCAGAACTCCGCAGCGGAGACAATCAGCCGAGGCACGGTGACTATTTCTGTTCGAAATTAAGAAACTTTCTCAGCGACTCCCCGGTGGATTGTGCAACTTCAACGGTCAAATCAATGGCTGATAAAAGGTCCCGAGACGCTATCGCATCGAGAGCACGGATTTTGCCGATGTCCCGGAAGGGATGGTAAATATTCATGACTGACAGGCCGAATATTAATATGCGAGCACCGTTGCCGAGTTCGCAGCAAAGCAACGGATCGTACGTAATTATGCGACGGCGCAGTACATGTGGTGACTTATGGACGCGGTCAATTAAAATATCCAGCTGGTACCATTGCGGGAGAGTGCACTGGCACGCCATGAATAGAATGCACACTGAGGGAAATTACAAAGTCTGACGACGGCTAATCTACACCAACAAACGCTGGACTTGCCGCCTTTGGAGCACGGAAAAAGGCCACCCGCACAGTCCTGCTTTTTACTATCGACGGGTAAATTGAACACCTCGCGATAATCAATTCATTGCGGATTTAATGGCTCTGTGCCGGTGCGTGCTTTGAAGGTCGCTGAAAGAGTTCAATACGCGTAAGGCCAAAGTGAAGCGTAATCACTTCAGACGTGGGCTGCCGTTGGCGAAACGGTACAACGCGAATGGAAGAAGAAGCCTCGAGGGCACACACATACTTCACTACATACAGACAGTAGCTGATAATGAAGAGCAGGGGCAGAGGCAATTGAAAGTTCGCTTGCTCAAAGCAAAGTCGGTACGAAGTGTACGGTGGCGCGAATTGGAGAGAGCATCCAATTTCACTACAGCCTCCCATTTGTTACCTACTGACTAATGACCACCCCAACTGTCAACAATGGCACTAAGCGACAAGGATTTACTTGAATGAATGTGAATTACCGTATATACCGGCGTATAAGTCGACCAGCATAGAAGTTGAGCGCTAATTTTGCGGTCTAATTTTCATCATTTGCCTATGTCGGGCATATATGTCGACCACTTGATTTTAGTTTAGTGCAGTTATGATTCATCTTAAGTGTTAATATCTTAAGTGAATACGGCGAACTATCTTAAGTGAACTGTACGAACTAGCTTTGTCGTGTAAGTAGCAATGGAAAGCTTTAAAATTAAGCAATTTTAATGACTTATTGTTCAAAATGCTGAAATCTTTAAATCCTTCCGCCCAAGTCTTACTGTAAGTGGACAAGTTGTCCCTGTGGGATTTTGTCCCTATGGCGTATAAGTCGACCCCTAATTTTGCGATCCAGTTTTTCGCATTATGGGCTCGCCTTATACGCCGGTATATACGGTGGGTGACGTTGACAGCGATAAGAAAATGAGGCAAAGGAGAGCGAGCAGTATTGTACGCCTAAAGATTGACAAAGGATTAGGGCGATTACGACGAAGGCCGCGGAGTACAACCAATAGCAATTGAAAGCAGCCCTTGCCGGCATAAAAGATGAAATCTAACGTTCAGATCTTTTCTAACTTGCGCGTGCAATAACATCTAGACCAGTGTTTCCCAACCTTTTTGGAGCCCGGGACCCGTTTCATTGCTGACAATCATCCCGGGGCCCCCACCAACTCTTTACAACCGTCTTTATTGTCCCATTATATTCCCTACAAGGTTTTGTGCTTTTTGGGCGTGACTTCATAGTAAACTTGCTTGAATAGGTACTTGAGCAATGGTCAACATTTAGCGCAGTATGAAGCATTGAACTTGTCACCACTGGGGTTTGCCAAATCGAACGCCAAACTACAGGGCAAGTTCCTTCAATAATTCTTCAAGCACAAGCGAATTCATACATAAGGCCCTTACTTCCGGACTGAAGGTTTCGGTCAACCATAGTGGTTGTCAAATTTGAGTAAAGTGGAATCAGGTCATGACTTTTGGAAAGAGAAACAAAGAGACAAAACTTGATGGAAGCATTGTCACAGCCCTTCACTTTTCAGGGCTCCCCAGGGTCCCCTGTGATTCTTCGGGGCCCCAGGACCCCCGTTGGGAATCACTGGTCTAGACCGTAGCGGACGGAGGTACCATAGCGTCAAGCCAGTATATTCTATAACCACGGCAGCTACTTTGGACACGACGTTCGAAAGGATACTTCGCAATCTGCGCGCAACTTTCCAAGGCTGCTGTGCGGTTGAATAGAATAGCCGAGCCAGGTCAGCTTCATGCCGAATGGGGAAAGAAATATTTAACAACTTCCCACACATTGGCTTCCTTTACCGTAGGAACCGAATGTGCATTCACACCAGTGGCAATCTTTCAACATAGTAAGTGCGCATTCAACGAAACAATTGGCTTTCTCCGTCTGAACGGACATACGGTAGCCTAAGGAAGCCGTGCACGCGCTTCAAGGAGACCCCATGAATAAAAAAAACGTAATTTTGGCGTACTAAACCAAACGGAACTCGTAAAAAAACGTACCTGCTTACGTTTTCACTGCAACGGCGAATAGATTCCAAGTATGGTCGACAGATTTTAACAACACTCGCAAGGGCACCTTCGCGCCAAGCTGTTCATTACGCACAGTGCGACAAGTAGGCCATTCACGCTTAATGAGCAAATCTTTAACAGTCAAGCAAGTGAATGGTGAATCAAAGTTGGATTCGCTACTGTGCCGTCGTCAGCAACAGTAGCAGCCCTAAGTGCGCATAACAAACATTTCATCACGAGGAATTACAAGCTCAGCCGCTTCCATCGTATTAATACGATACCTCTGCTCGTTGAACTCCGTGACTCGAAGCGGACGGTCTATCGCAATGCGTATAGACGCGTGCGAGCAATAAATCACACGACAACCAATTGATCGTCCAATGAAACAAAAACGAGAAACGAGGGCTTTACCTGGGCGCGAGATCGCCTTCCACTATCAAGGAAGGCGGCGTTTGAAGATGCAGTTCGAAGAGTGCAAATCGCTGCACAGCCGGCTATGGAAGGGAAGGACCGTTAAAGGAAAGGGACCACACTTGGTGGGACGACGACGAATGGCAAACGGCAGCCAATCCATTAGAAAATGTTCAGCGGCTAATGGAAACCTTAAAAAACTCAACGCAATGCCGTCAAGGAGGACGTACCAAGCGAATTCGCTCCGTTCGGACCGACCAATGTCCATTTGCCGATTAACCGCCAAACTGATTTCGTTATTCGAAATTAATTAACTTCGTCGACAGAGGCCGTCTCGCCGAAACCGCCTTCCAATGGTGGGCGCTGACCGCACTTTGGGCGCGAAATGGGCAACGCCGAATTGCCGACATTGAATCGCCGAACCGAAGCAAACAACGCGCAAAGATACACTTGCCCTGCCCAACTTGGCATACCTTCGCTTATGCAGACATTTCAATGGAGTCGCAAAGACAAAAGTATCCAACTTCACGGTCCCGCCTGCAAGAGGTTCTGGAAAATGAAGCAATGAAAGAGCAAGGCCGGTACAGCCCATGGAAAAACACCCACAACTGCCGCTCTCGCGTGCGCAACTGCGCTGCTAAGGATTGCCCGGACCTTTGACCAAAGATGAATGAAATAATTGGCACGCCTTACCAATGGGCCCATTCACAAATTGGCAAAGAAGGTAAATTGCAGAGCGCCAATCTGAACGAGAAACCAAGGTAACCGATAGGCGCCCACCTGCGCCGCTCGTTGGCCAAATAAAGGCGAAGCTCACCAGTGATATACAGTCAGTTGGTCACGCAGAAATTTAAACGCAAGAATGACCCTTTGGCTAAGCGCCTAAAGGGCAAGCCGTCAGGCGTTAAGCATCAACAATGATTAACGGACGGAGCAAAGAATGCGCCTACACGAGAAAGTTGTTCAATTTGATTTTCTCACACGCCGACGTTATCCACGCAGCTATGAATGGAAAAAAGTCTTGCGCTCCTAGCGAAGCCATTACGCAAATTGTATCAACATTTATGTCCAAAAGGTGACCCTCTTTGCTCAACGGAACTTCGCGAATGCATCGTCGCCGCTGTGGGGCTTAATGGTTAACCGATTTACTTGCTGCTGCCCAAGTTAGCTGCGGGAAGGAAATGCGAAAGGCCGGTAAAATATGCAAAATGCGAAGTGAGGGTGCAAGAAATGGTCTAGAAGTAATAATAATGATAATACTGCATAGACAAACGTACTTGGAGTGAGAAAAATGGAAACCTTTGATACTTCTCTGAAAGAATTTGGTGACTGAACTGCAGGCATAATAATAATATCCATCTTCACTGTCCACCATTTTTGGACGCCCACGCGAGCGCGCGGGTCACTCATCACACCATTAAGTCGTTGACGCGACGCAGCAGCATGTACACGAATGTGGATACCACAACGAAAATCGTGCACTGCGCAGCAAATTTCACCAGAATGCTTCCCCGAGGGGGCGGTCGCTGCGGAGAGCTGTAAACCATTTTCACGGGCCGTCGCTGGTAGGCATCCATTTTCGGCGTGCTTGGGGACGTATAGTCGACAATGTTGGCGGGGCTTGGATACGGAGTAGCGACGTGCTGCGAAACTGGTCTGTACGTTTGGCTGAAACATCAAAACGTTATGGTGGGATCCGTCTGCAAGCTATTCAAACAAGCAAACAGATGTCGGCAACGAACAAGACAAAGCGACATGCTAAACTATGGAACACCAGAACGACGGATGAACCGTGGACTGCGCGTACCAGACTGGCGAACTGCGTTGGGACTCGGTCTCGGAATCCGAAACGGCGCGATAACTTTCCTCTCCTTCGAACGTCTCTTCATCCCCTTCTTCTTCGTCCCCGGAATCGGTCTCCAAGGAGGCCATACGCGGTGGAGGTAAGGGCTGGCGGGTTTCCGACTTCGGTTCGGCAGCAATGCGCCTTCTGGAGGACTTCCTGGTGACCATCATCGGCGTACGTCTATTCTGGTTCGCCTTCTCGAGGATTGCAGCTTTCAGCTTTTCCTCGTACACGGCGCGAGTGGTCGAAAGCACTGGTCCGGGATTGAAGCCATGCTCAATCAACTCGCGACGCAGCTGTTGGTTTGAAAGCGACGAAATGTTGTCCATTTTTCTATACAAGTGCGGTCAAATCACAGCGAAACAACTGAACGACCATCACGACGATATAAGGACTCAGTGTTCAAGAGAAGGCGGAAGAAAACTAAAGAACCGTAGGAGCATATTTACTGCCACAGTCAACGTTACTCGGAATACGACAGAGTTGTACATATTCTTGAAGCAAGAGAAATTCTTTCTTGTACATATTGTTGAAGTAAGTTGTACTTGTACACATATACATTTACTTGCTCTGTAGAGCAGCTGCCGACAAACGGAACACGCCGGAAGCAATTGGATCGGCAGGCCGCATGACGCTGCTACCAGTCGGCGGCGTTAGACGCCAAATAGTCCTTCCTGCTCATCATTTGCAATCTCTTGCTGTGCACCGATTCCAGCTTGGGACAATCGGTTATCCGATGTCCTAATCCACCGCAGTAGGTGCAACCGCGCTCCTCTTAAAGCGAGCAGTTTTAAAAGAACGAACGGCAATGCGCCAAAGGCAAAAGCCAAAGCCAACCTCCAATGTCGAGATACTTTTCGCTTTCCGCTTGCAACGACAACAGGAAAGGTGGCACCTCCTGCTTCGCCTCGATGAGCAAATGCTTCAGGTCCAACAAAACGGACACGTCTGCAGCAGAACGAAATTTCGTTTACACATAATATGCAAATGGACAGACAGGACACGCACCGCACGCACGATTGATGAAGGTCGTTGCTTTTCCCTTCTTGTGATGGCGCCCCGTCCGTCCAATTCTGTGTACTGAAAGTGCGCGAACGCCTAAGCCTACAAAGAAGTGTACTGAACCGCAGCATACCGTAGTTTTCTATGTCCTCTGGCATGTCGTAATTGATGACGTGCTTAATGGCCGGAAAGTCAAGCCCCTTCGAGGCGACGTCCGTGGCAACAAGAACGTCCTTTTCTCCCGACTGAAATTCAGCAAGCGCACTTAGGCGCTCCTCCTGGTCTGCAAGCAAATTGGGAAAATGCAGCATCGCATTTTCGCTAACAACGAACGCCTACTTCTGCCGCCATGAATGGACGCCGCTTGCACGCCCTTCAGGAGTAAATATTCCAAAATTTTGTCCACGTCATCCTTCTTTTCGGCAAATATAAGCACCTGCGGACTTGCGCGTGCATCGACAGACGGAACGTAGGAATGCACCTACCGGAGGAGGCGTTTTCTGCAGAACCTTCAGTATGTGCATCACCTTGTCCTCGTGCCTGACGTATTCGACCTGCAGACATTGTCACCCGTAGTACGGCACGGAATAACCGCTACGGTATGGTCAGCTCACCTCCTGACAAACGTTCATGCTGGCAGCGCCAGCTCGACCAACGTTGACAGTGATTGGTTGCACAAGAGCACTTTTGGCAAAGTTTTGAATCTTTTTTGGCATCGTAGCGGAAAAGAGCAAAGTTTGACGCTGAGCCTGAACAAAAAGTGGCCACGAAAGTGCAACGCGCTGCTGTAAGAGACCAAACCTTGAAGAAGGAAAAGATTGTTCGAACGTCGTCTTCAAAGCCCATGTCGATCATCCGGTCAGCCTCGTCCATGCACAGATAGCGACACAATTCCAACGAAATTATTCTCTTTTCCAATATTTCAATTAGACGACCGGGAGTGGCGACCATTATGTGAACGCCGCTGCAAAAAGGAAGAGTGAAATATATCGCAGAGGGACAAGCATAAACAAAAATAAGTCGTATATATACATATACACGAGGCTTTTTAAAACCAGTCCATTCCTCTCCACTTTCTCCTTACTTGAGGGACTACTCCGTCCGTAAAAGCCTCCCATTCCTTCTTAATTTCCTTCCTCTTGGAGGATATCTCTTTTCCGGCCATCCCAAACTTTCAAACAGCTGATCCTCCGCATGCTTGAAACTTAATCCTTCGCACTGTCCTCGGCGAAGGGACCGCAATACACAACGAGCTAGCACAACGGAGAAGAGACCAATGTATGGACAGGGAAGAAGTTTTGAGAGGACAGGATGGTCACTCAAGCGAACGGAAGTTTCAATTCTCACAAGCCTTCATGAAAACTTACTTCAAAAGTAAACATATGTACACACACAAGCAAGGAACTATCGAGCGCAACTGCAATATACAGGTACTCCTCGGTTAACGTCGTAGACGCGTTCCTGGAGATGAGACGTATAAGGAAACCAATTCTGCCATTATACAAATAGCACACGTGGGAGTTGCGTTCCGCCGGCATATTTATAGTCAAAAAACATTACTTAACCACTGAACTGTGACGCATCAAACTTTCACTTTCAAACACTGAAACAAGTACATGCCTTAAACGTTTTTCAAGATACTCTTATAAGAATTAGACGATCGTTTAATCGAGTTTTGGTGAATCTGTTCCTTGATTTGCTGGGACTTTCGAAAAACTGTCCAACGTTTGTTGGCACGGCCATTTTTCCATCTGTTCATAGAATTCCCTGTGGCATTTGTATTCGCTCATTATTATTCTATTTGCTTAAAGCCTTTCCATTCCTTCCATTGTCTTATTTCTGCTAGGAGTTAAGGTGCAAACTTGAACAGACGTTATGGTTTGGGGGCAAGCTTCAATCTTCTCAGCGTTACTACAAATCGTTCGAACAGCAGCTGGGGGTATACCAAGAGCTTTCGCAATATCCACACTTCACTGTCATCAGCAGATATCAGTGCAACTTATACTTTTATCATTAATGTCACTCCTTTTCTTTCCTTTTTGGAGGGGCACACGTCAGGGCCAGATAGCGAACGTTTAGCATGCATTACATCAAAAGTATACAAAGCTGTAAATGTTGGTAATTGGTGTCAATATACACCTGGAACCACAAAGGAAGTCAAGAAATAAGAACGCTAAAACCAAACCGACAACAAAACTATCCCTGTCACTTACATTATACAACAGCTACTAGACAGAAACTGAGTGTCTTTTGTAACGTGCCAGTCTTCTCCATGGGCGACGTATAGCGAAACGACGTAAAGCGAGGACTATCTGTATGTGGATTCTGCATATTCCCCCCTAGTGAAACCAGATATACAACCATATACAAGATCCATTTCCTCGAATACAGCCTTACGGAAACTTCCAAGTTATTTGCAATGACCGATTTGAAAAAAAGCATAAGACGGAGCTCAATGAAACCGCAGAATTGGACAACTAATGCTGGTCCCAAAGATTACGTAACTTGTAGCTCACATGAAGATTAAAGGGAGAGGTTACGAAACCACACCATTGACAACGGTGTTCTGTACTCCACTTTTACCTTTCTCACAATAGTCATGCACCCAGAAACAAACGTAGCCTATAACAGGTAACCCAAGCGTCACCCAAGGAAACGCGAAACCGTCATTCATACTTCGTAAGTTAAGTAAACAGCCGTCCATAAATGAGCTCACTTTTACGGTGTCAAAACGAGCGTACAGGGTCAGGTCAAACACAACAGCTGAAAACGTGCCCTTTCATTTGAGGGGGGCGTTTCCGTCCTTGGTCAACGATAACAGTTCAATGCTTAGTGGTATAGACCTGCAGGACCTGTATAGAACAACGGGAGCAAAAAAGTGCCACAGTTCGAAATGGACCACCAATCTGAGCAAACTAATAATACATAAGGAAGGATGCAGCTGAAAAGTGGACAAAAGCGCAGCCAATAGAATGACGCAAAACTGACGCGTAATGTAAAATGGTGGAATAGAAGGACAACACAGCATCCATCATTCGACTAAACGAGAACTGCAGCCAAAAATGGAAAATGTGCTGCGATTATCTGAACCAAATGCGCAACTGAACGCACCAATGGGTGCGCTGTTCCTGCTTAGACAAACAGTCACTGAACTCTCTGCTACTAGAAAAGCGTCCAACAATCCAACGACCACCTACTACTTAGCCTATTCGTTCTTGTGACCTCGTCCGTTTGCACCCAAATGCAGCAAGCACTTACTGGCGCCCATTCGACGCGGTTTGACTTCCCCAATCTTCTTTGTGTGCGACGAATGGAATGAGTAGATTACAAGAGAACAAAAAAATAGAAGCAGAGAACCGCAAGGAAGTGGGGGTATACGAAACCGACTCACTATTTGAGCGTTTGCATTTGGTCTCGAATCGGCATGCCGCCTATGCATAGGCAGCAGCGCAGCTTCGGCAGTCCGCCGCGGTGGGCTGCTTCCGAGTAGTAGCCGAGAATGTCGAAAATTTGCTTGGCCAATTCCCGCTGCAATACTTGGCAACGTTACGAAAAGCGGCAAGCAGTACTGCTGGGCCCACCGAAGGAACGAGTATTAAACCATAGGGACCTTCGTTGCTCAAGAACGGCATGCCCATTTCCTGCTCCAGGCAAAACATCAGCAGCGGCAGGACGAACACCAGCGTCTTTCCGGAGCCCGTGTACGCGATTCCGATCATATCCCGTCCGCACAGACTAAAGCAACAGTTGCTTACATAGTGTTTCTGCCCGCATTTGCATCTGTCTAAAAAACGCGTACACGACGGGTAGCCCTTGCATTTGAATGGGAGTGGGCTTCCTTATTCCCTTGTGACGCAACGCTGAGACGATCGATCGTGGAAATTTCATTTCCTGAAAGGCAAAGCACCCAAATGAGCAAACGTCGCCCGTTGCGCAACGCTGTCCTCAACCTTGAAGGTCCTCAGCGGGGCTGGTACGCGGCTGCCTTCAGCCAGTATGCCAAAACGGCGGCGATATTTGTCAAGCGTCTCCTCACTGATGCGTTTCAAGTAGGCGGGAGGTTTCCAGGACGTCTTGATCGGTTCAACGTAGCTGACACCGCGGGCAAGTTCGGCGGCCGCTTTCAAAGCTGCACGGATGATGGGCAATGAAGCGCCGTGACAAAGATTAACGCAGCAAAGTATACGTGCCTGTTTTCTCCGCCACGCTTTGCAGCAACTTTTCTTCCTCCTTTAACTTTTTATCCAACTCGGACTCCTTCAACTCTAAAAGAGGAAAACTGAGTCAAAGTTGTCAGAACACCTTTGCGCCTACGATCAGCCTTCTTCTTCAGCTCTGTGTGCTGCTCAAGCAACGTAACTGACGCCTTGCCCTCCTCCTGCTCGGCGTCCGCTTCAACTCGAGCCCATCTACCGGCACGGGCCGACTGCGCAGGGTCGGGAACAACTTCGGTGTCCTCACCAAGGATGCATTCCTTTATTTCCAGAAGCTGCAATACTCAAGTCGACCATTTCCATGCGAACATCGGGAAGGCGTAAAGAGGGTTACCTTCCTTTTGCGCCGTTCCTTCAAGGGCACGTAGGGAACGTAATCTTCATCGCCCGAGGATGGATCGATAGCCTGGCAAATGATTAACAGTTTTCACGATGCGACCACAAGTCGAAGGACAAATCTCACCTTTGTGTCGCTTGAAGTGGACGCCTCCGTCATTTCCCCAAAAATTTCTGTTCAAGATTAGCGGCTTGGTGAATTGGCACAAAAAATACAATAATGGCATATACTGTGCTGCATCACCACAGCAGTGGAACAACCGAGGAAACATTCAACGGGCGAAATTTACTATCTTCTACAGGCACCGGCATAATGTTCGTAAACATAAATGTGAACTGAATCTCTAGGAATCACCACGAGCAAGGGGGACCCGTCTAACATGACGGAATGGACACTTTCATAGCACAGTCTATTAGCTCTTTGACGTCGCTGAGTGAAGCATTCACGGCAACCCTTTTTCCACACAGCTTTGGATCGTCGCAGGACATGGTTATGGAGCACAGCTGAGCGCCGACTGTCGTCCTCTGCAATTTCTAGTTCTTACGATTAAGCTCAACGTAACGGTGCACAGGTGGTCGCTATGGGTTATGCAATTCGACTACGCAGTTCGTCAGCAAAATGGGGAAAATGTCGCAAAAATCACTTTAAAAAACTTAATCCTCTTCTGAACAGTGCAGTCTGTGTTTAATTTCGCTATCCTCGCTACTTAGCAGAAACGGTACCAGAAATGTGCTAACAATGAACAATGGGATACACACTTTGTTGTACGCTGAAGCTAACCGCCTTAATAAAAATTACACAAAGCTTTTGCAGTCAAAATTGATAAAAGGTTGGCCAGATTCAGTACGCAACCAACGCTTCTTCTGCGTCGCTATCGCGCCACGAAACGGTCACAGCAGCAAGGTGACGCTATGGTCTGCGCCACTTTTGTTTCACGCAAATGGACAAACGCGATAACGTGCATGCACGCAACGGAATTTGCAGTTTGAAATTTTCACTACTTACCGGAAGGGTAAATCGAGTGAAATCGCTCCTTATTCCGTCACTCCTTAACTTGCGAACGCGGAATGCCAGCTGGAATACCCAATGAATGGATTGCGGCGCAAATGAATGGTAATAGGCAACGTACGTTCTGCCTCCAATTTTCCAAATTCTTCACTCGGCACAGCTGATCGTAGTACTGTTGCCGAGCCGTAGAGGGCCGTCCGTTGCCAGATTTCGTTACGTCAACAACGCGAAATTTACCAACGAATGATTCGTACTCCTAAACAAACAGTTACTGTACGCATCTGCGCGATTGCGAACGACGAATACACGAGCTTAAAAGGCGGCAATATGAATTAATGCGTTGACTAAATGACGAAGGCTCAAGAATACATGTAAACTTCAAGATACTTGAACAAGTCACCAAAGAGTTATTTAAATGTAACATGCGGCTCGAGCTCCCCAAACGTGCATGCACGGTGAAGACCTATATAGCGAATCCACATAGAAAGATGTACCCAATAGGCATTCCTACCCAATAAGCACGCGATAAACTGCCCACATAAACTGAAACCTTTCGGCGCGGCCTTAAGACAGTCTTCCTCCTTTATATAAGCAAGCATGTCTAAACAAAATATCAGTCTGGGATGCTTCTGGGTATTGCTATTGCGCAAATTCTCGCCTACTGCTGGGCTGCCGCTTCGGCTTTGATGCTCAGGTATGGTAATGTTGCAATGCTCGAGATTCGAACTGTCGACTACACTGATTGTATATGTTGTCAAGAATTATTCTTGTGGACCTGCTGGCGGACAAATTAGAAATAGAATAACTGCGAAAACGCGCATCTCCGTTGAATGCTTTGAAAGTAGGTCGCGGGTATCCGGAAGCTGTCCGGTACCGGAAACAGTATTTGCCAAGAGCAAGGCTAGCGAACGAGAAGATCAGGATTGGCAGCACGGTAAAACTACGCGACCAAAATCAGCAATCTGATGACACGGAGACCTGCTGGAATTAATGATCATTGTTGAAAGTCCTAAGCAAAAACGCGACATCATGGCAGTGCAACTTAACGTTAGCAACACAACTGTGACTAGGCAGCTATGTCAAACTTAAAAGTTAAAAAAGCGTGATAAATGGCTACCCCATAAACAGAATGATAGAACGGCTTCGCTCTTACTCAGTTTGCTTCGGGACGCTTTTCCCTTACAGAGAAAAGAAGCACTGCTTTGTCGCATTGTGATGAACGATGAGCATTGGGCTTAAGATGACAACCGAAAGTATTCCTCAGAGTGGTTGAGGTGAGGTGACCCTCAAAACAAACTTCCCAAACCGAGATGCGCCAAGGAAAAATTATGGTCACTGGTTGGTGGTAGGAAATGTTTATCCAAGATAACTTCTTGAACCCACCAGGCGAAACTACCATGCAGAGAAGTACTGTCAGGAAACTGTTAAGAGGGCGACCAACAATTGCTGGTTTCCATTCAAGATTGGTCAATGAAAAGCACCAATTCTGCATGACCACGCGAAATTGCGTATTCTCACAAAAGCCTCTGCAGAGATTGCCGGAATTGAGGTACGAGATTCCACCTCATCGAGTGCATTTGACATGTCCATTCCTGACCGATTACCACTTTTCCAAGCGCCCGATTAGCTCCCTAATGGATAGATCTGCACCAAATGAGCATATGTAGAAAAGCTCCTCAAACAATTGGTCGCCTCTGTAACGCGCAGACGAAATTGATGATTTGTCCCTCCTTGCCGGATATGCGCAGAACCCTAGGGCTCTCATTTCGACGGAACTATTACTACGAGTTGAGGTATGCGGACCTAAAACTTGAACTCAAAAGTGGGTGTACTGGAAGCCAACCATTTGAAACATTCGCGCTAGCCCAACGCACTAAGTTTACAAATTGCGAACGAAACATCAACACGCTGCGTCACCAAATAGGTCGGGCATTAAGGCAAAATGAACGCCTCCCACTTTCCACAGCTCGCGAAAAACACCAGCGATCTTTAAGTTAAACTACAGTTTACGTTAATGGTGGTCAAGATCAGTTGTGCAAGCGGGATTTACTTACGCTTTGAAACCTGGACGCCTCGCGCATCAAGGAGTTCAGTTCGTCGTGACGCGAATGCGGCAGCCGGTCCGCATCTTCGGCAACGGAAAAGAATCCTGCCGCCTTGGCGGGCACGTTCAAAGGCCGCAGCGATGCCATAACGCCGCGCAGAGTGGTAGCAACGGCTGCCCTTTCTGCCTCTCGGGACGCCAATAGCAATTCCTTCAGCTGCTCAACCTACAAATCGCGTAATATGGATTCCAAAATTGCTGACTTGCAAGAGGGAAAAAAGCCGAAATGACGGTGCATCCGCAGTGCCACGCTTCGTTCGCTGCTTTTAAACAGTAACGCAGGTGAAAATCCGTCTAAGCACCAATTTTACCTTGCTCGCCAAGACTACAGTAGCTTCTGAAGACAGCGAAGTCGCAGGCGACGACGTTGAGGCTGAAAAACAAAGAGAGGAATTGCGTTTAGTAAAAGCATTGGCGGCCAACGCACCACCGGAAGAAGGCGGTGAATATCCCAAACCGTGCATCATCTGCCTTTTGGACAGATCGTTCAGTCTGGTCTTCAAATCGTCATTCTCCAACTCCAAAGCTTCCAATTCCTGATGCAGTGTATCTATCGTGCTCTCGAAGAGGCTGAAGAAACCCGGCAATCTTGTTATGCCACTCAATGCGAGCGAATAGCAAATACAATACCGCTCCTTTTTCTTAAAATCAGATTGCATCTCCTTCACCTTCTGCTGCGCTTTGACCAACAGCTCGTCCCCTTCTTTGCCCGTAATGGCAAGTCGCTTTTCGGCAATCTCGTTCCGAAGCATTACTTCGGCTACCTCGTCGGTCTGATACGGAAAATAGAAATTCGCCATTTTGCGACAGTTCCGCTAAGACGATGTCGTATACCTTCAGCTTCAGCGCTTTTTTAACAAACATGATCAACCTATCCTTCTCCTCTATTTGTTTCCTCATATCCTGAACCTGGGCAGCGTTCTGTTTTCTTGCATTCGCCCGCTCGACGATAGGAGGGAATGACTGCAGCATTGCAACGGGAAATCAATTACTAGCAGTAACAATGGCCAATCGGATACTCCACCTTCTTGGGCTGCTTCTTCACCACCTTGTCGTCGACGAGCTTTGAGAAGTCGTCGCAGAAGTTAACGACCGAAGTCAACTGGTGCCTTAAAAAAATAACCACTTCATGAATGAAACATACGACGCGCAAACTTGCCTAAAAAATACGGCAATGCTATCCGCGGGCGCACCGGATTCCGGGCGTACTACGTTCACGTAGGCTTCATTGACAAAGCCTTTTAGCACTTCCGGCTCGAAGCCATCTAAATCTGGCAGTATGCTGGCCTTCGCGGAGGCTGAAGCGCAGCTTTCGTCCAAAATGGACGCAAGAGATTCCATCACACGAATCGCGCCGTTCATTTCGCGCAATGCCTGAAAAAACATTGGCCTCGCATTCTTGACAAAGGGACGAATATACGTTAGGCGTATTTTACAAATGCAACCGTATTAATAAATCTTCAATCGGATGCCCGAATGGAAAGTTACATAGGTGAAATTTAACTATCCAACTTTCACAACCAGATATGACAGCAGCGAGCTTGAAGACGCCAATTTCGCTTACGCTATCTGATATGTCTACGCTGTGCATGTTGTCCGGCGGTAATTTCGCTTTGAGAAGAACGAACGTTCGCTCCAAGTTTCCCACTTGCTCGCAGGATTGTTGCAGCCAAGAAAAGTCGTCGTGGTCGACGCAAGACGGCTGTAAACAAAAAGTATCACTTTTTTAAGGCCGGCAGGATCATCCAGCCGACGGCTACCAATAGGAAGAACTGCGACCTGACCAGATTAAACTTCATCCAGGAAATAACGGAGAACATTCGGCCAACAATGCCGGCTAGGAGCACTGCCGTATCGACCGATTCCGAAGCGCACTGCGATTCGTAAAACCGCTGCAATGAACTGACAATAGCACATTCAAATTTTAGAACTTGGATCCCAAAACATGCCTACCATTCTTCGATGATAGGTGTCACGCTTAGGAGTAGACTAAATTCACGTATACTCAAAAATGCTATTGCATTAAGAAAAGCGTTCTCTTCAAACGAATAACTTAAACGTAGGCATAAAAGCAGCACTGTACGCAATTTCGAACAACAAATAATCCTTTTTTCATGTTTCAACGTTAAACTTGCCCTGAAGAAGGTGATAACCATTTCCAAGGAGGCCAACGAAGTATTCTCGTCAATCATCGTCGTTTTGACAAGCTCCAAGTAGTGGTCGACGATTCGTTCTTGCGCGGCCACTTCGCTTTTCAGCGACGCAATTTTGGACATCCGCTCAACGCTGCATTCGCCGACGATGCTGAAAATCAACAACGGCGCGGTAAACCACATTGCCCGCATGACAGTGCGGTTGGGTACCTGTTGAACTGGCGCAGAAGGTCGGTTAAGTTGTTAACCATATGCGCTACTTTGCGGACAAAGTTCCACTGCTCCCCTTTGTGGGATAGAAAGACGTGCTCCCTTTGGAGGCCCTGGGGAACGACCGGGAACTGAAACGCAGGAATTCATAACGAGATGTGCAATGGACAAGGAATATAATTTCGAGAGACTACCTTTTCGCTAATCTGCTCCGAAAGCAGTCGGCACTTGGAGATGAGACGCGGAAAGATCTGGCACATCCATATGCAGTCGCAATCGCCTAAATTGTCTCCATCGATATAAAGCGCTCGGATATACAGTGAACCGCACCTCCAGCCTGAGAACAGTCGTCCGGCAAAAAGAATTTTAGATAGCAATTCTCCTGCTGCGCAGATTCCAGATCAACCTTGATTAAGGTATTTTCCACTTCCTGAAAGCAAGCAAAGCACGTTAAGGAAGGACGTGCCGAGATGCACCAACACTGACAGCGACTTTCGACCGAACCGTTGAAGGCTGGTCTGCTCCGGCGCCGTTGTCCGCTTCTTCGCGCGCCCTCTTTGCAGAGATCGCAATGGACAATTGGTCCTTGACATCCTGCATTTGTTCGTTCAATTTTAGCGATTGCTGCTTCAGCTTGGCAATGAAGGATTCGCGTTCCGCGATCTGCGCCTTTGACCGCTGCACCTCCTGCCGAAGCTGCAAACGCAAGAGAAAAGACGAAACGACTGAAAGCGGGGAGTTGCGGTAAAATGTTGGGCCTACGTCGCTTGCCACTCCGTGCATGCGATCCAATTCCATGCGAAGCTCCCTTTCGGCATCCTTGGAGCTTTCCAACATTTCCTCGTCCATCATGCGCATCTGCTCAAGATCCTCCAGGGTATCCTCGAGCTCGCGGATTCGCTCCTCCAGTGTCAAATTTCGGTTGGTCAACTGCTCGACCATCTCCTCGGCGCCCAGCGCCGCGTCCACCTGTAAACGTTACGATGTAGTGGTCTTCTGGATGTCTTGCATAAGTTAACGTTCTACCTGATCCTTCAGCTCGTTCAGCTGACTTTCGTACGTTTGCTCCCTGCGCAACTGGCTATCGCTCTTCTTCTGCATTTCCGCTAGCCGAGATTTCAGACTGGATACATCCTTGGTTAGCTGCTGATTGGTGGCGCGATCGGCCGCCGACAGGTCCCGGACCTTGACCAGCGCCTCCTTGAGGCGCTCGTTCTGCTGCTCCAGTTGCTTCACTTGAAAGGCAGTTGGTTCCGACTGGGTACCGCCTGATTGCTCCATTTCGCTCCTCAGCAATTCTAGGTCGACTTCCAATTCCTGCACACGCTCCTTGAGTACTTCGACCTCTTGACACAGCATCTCGGCCCTCTCCTCGGCCATCTCCTTGTCCAAGGATACGCTTTCCATCGCCTCGGCAATGCCGGACATTTCCGACTGGTATGTTTCGCGCATTTCGATCGCCTCTCGCGCCTCGTTCTTTGCCTGCTGCAACTGTTTTTGCAAGTCCGAATGGACTTCCATCATTTTGGTCCTGTATTCAACCAGCTAGAAAAGCGTGCACATGTCGGCCTTCAATCTGTATACCCTTGCAACAAGGCGGTACCTGCTGCATTTGGATTTTGGACTTTTCGTAGTCGATCAACACCTGCTTGTCCTTTTGTCGCTTTTGTCGTAAGGTTTCCAACTTTTCGGTAAGATCTTTAACCTCGCCAAGCAGGTACTGAACTTGAGCTCCTTCGGAGAGATTCGCAGGCAAGGTGACTGGTGCATTTTCGGACAGACCCATCGTCCTTGACGATTCCTGTGAAAAATTGAATAATTAGGCCAAGCGCTGTTATTTCACGGCTGAAGACAACCTGCTCGAGAAGGGCAACCTTCTCCGACACGCTCGTTCGACCAACCGGCTTGGAGGTGGGCTGCGGCAGGCCGTACGGTGCGATCTGAGGCTTCGCGTCCAGCTTCTTAGCAGGCGCCCCATCAGGAACAGCCTCCAAGTCCGGCTTGTCCGGTATGACGTCAGAGACAACCATTCTCTGTCCTTGGCCGTCAGAGATTTTGGACGATCTTTGCAGCAGTTCTTCAGAAGTGCTATGCTTAATCTTGGCACCAATGATCTGAAGATTTGCATTATGCGAAATAGTGCGCTTTAACGTTCCGAGAAGCTGACCTCCTCCTCTAAGGGAGTAGCTGCATACGAAGATGTCTGAGCGCCTAAATAAACAAAGCGTAGAAAAGACACGTTCACACTCCAACGACGGAACGGGGCAGTTCCGAGCGTTCTGTGCAATTGAATTAGTTCCAATCAAACTAAGCAACCTTTAATAAAAATTTACAGTACTATATCTGGATATCTTTTTTCGGCTGTCGACCCGTTTGAAGGTATCTGTAATAGATCTGAAAATGCGCTACCAGCGGATGGATGAGCAGTTATTAGAAAGTATCACAGATAGAGAACACTTACCGATTCAGAGCTTTCGGCACTCTCTGGTGCCGTCGTCAGTGATGGGAAAGAGAGTGCCGAAAGCTCTGAATCGATAAGCGTTCTCTATCTGTGATACTTTCTAATAACTGCTCATCCATCCGCTGGTAGGGCATTTTCAGATCTATTACAGATACCTTCAAACGGGTCGACAGCCGAAAAAAGATATCCGAACATGAACAAGCCCGTTACAAAACACCAAGTGTTCAAACAAGTACTATATCTTTAAAAAATAGTAAAAATGAAACGGAATCCTATAAGGAACCTACCTAAAAGTTGGGACTTTTGTAACGACGTAATTAAACATGATTTGATAGTACGACGATCACCGTTGAATAAAATTTATTACATAAGAAAACCATAGCTTTCGGGATCGTCGACTATCAAATCAAGGAACCTAACTTCGCGTAGAGAGAATATACACTATTTCGAAAATTAACATACAGGTAATTACAAGGCCCCCAAGCGCCCCTGAGTTCGAAAAACGTCAAAACAATCCTGCCTTTCATGATGACGAAATGGTTACAATCACGCTGATCGCGGAGACTTCGTCTCCTCCACGAGCACGAAGAACAAGACTGACTCATCCAATTCGAGCACAACGGAACGATAGTAGTAAACTCCTACCAAAATAACGTCTTTTCAAGCACGGGGGTCTCACCTTGTCATACTCTCCCGGAATACGTAAGCGAAAGACATTTGAATATATTGGAAACAACTGGATTGCACTGCCTCTCCTGGCTAACAATCTTGTTTTAAAAAATTGATTATTAGCCACGAGTATGTTACATGGAAACTATGCTGAAAGGCCGCTTCGAACAACTTTTGCCTTGGGTACGAAACCCAATGAATCATTGAGAGAAAGTGTTATGCAAATTAAGAACCATTTGAATTATACGAAATGAATGTGCCTCGTGGAAATCATCAGAAAAAGCTTCAGAAAATAGTTCAAGTAAACAGCGCGCTTCCTATTCGGCACGTTTTGTAACGGACATTAAAACAGTCGAGAACGATATCTCAATTAAGCGATCCTAAGCGCTTAATTATCTCAATATCCTAAGCGTCGAAACATGGAAACTATCACATGTACAAGAAACGAACAGAACAACAGTCGCTCATAAAGCAGTTTTCAATTATAACGACGTCATGAAGTTTAATGAACGGAATGGGGCACATCAGCTGGAAACTAGGTAGAGAAACGTGTACTGTAGAGTTCGTCAAAAAGAACGATAATAAAGTTCATCGCGTCTGTTTTCGTAAGACGATGCTGTTCGCCAGCAAAAGGTGCTCAAGGATGGGCAGGCTAGCCAAAATGACTTTAAATTGGTCATTTTAAACTTGCGCGTTACACTGTTTGGGCAGAGCGACAGGTCCAGACAAGTGTAAGGATGGGAGGTGCCTAATATTTGCGCCTCCCATCCTCACACTTGTCTGGATCCCATCAATGTCCCATGATGCAGAGAGAAGCTGGCGAAGTATGACCAAAGGACAAATACGAAACATTTGATGATCTCCGCGGAAAGGACATAAAAATTGTGCACAATGGATCCTGGTAAGTTAAAGCACAATCATGGCGTCAACTGAGAGGTTCAAGTTGCTTGCAGATTGGGATTTAAATTGAAACCGCAAAGAAGAAAATAAATGAACTGACCTAAGCAAATACGGAAGGATAAATGATTGGATACCGTTTTACATATTCACGTGCCGATTTACTAAGCCACTGACTTAAATCCCTAACGCAGGAGAATAAAGCTGTACAGACAAACGACTTGGAAAATTGCGCGCAAAGTCTGCAATAAATACCAATAAATACTGCATGAAGGAAGATTGTTTGTCATGCAAAACAGTCATTTCTTGCCTTTCCTTAGCGTCCGCGCAATGGCCTTTGGCCTTGGCAGCCCGGAGACTGGGAGGTTCGACGAGGGCGCTGCGGATTCCTCGTAATCGTTATCAAGTAGACGCACCTGAGAAGCGACGATGCGAAAACAACTTCAGACGAAGAAATGACGCAAACCTGTGACTCACGAACAAAAATGCCATGGTTCGGATCGCAGCGGAAGTACTCACGTCCCTGCACGGTTCCATTGTTCTTTCCCTTTGGTTCGTCCAGTATAATGCCAATCCACTTTCCCGGAGAAAATTTAGTAGCACCCGTGTAGGCAACAGTACCAGTAAGGCCTTTGTCCGCAAGTATAACTTGATCAGCAACCTGAACCGGGCGGCCTACCGGTCTTGCTGACAGCATGTTTCCTAAGAAAGTTGACTCTTTCATCGCGAACGAATGGTAGGCAGAAATATTTCCGCGCCAAATTAGATGTCGACGACGCAGAAACGTAAGATTCGGTAGGCGAAGATCACAAGACGAAGGAATACAAAAAAGTATTTACCGTCCGCCCACACAGCAATATAACGAATGTTCACGTTCGTTTTCATACTGTAGAGAAGAAGCGCACGAACGTATTTGTAAAAACTATTTTCCGGATTTGTACAGTTTCAGGTTATGCCTGGCGTTTGTTTGTTGCTGAACCTGTTGTTGGCCTTTAGTCTCTGTGTCAGATTAACTTAGGTTTTCCTTTATTTCTGCAGCTATTTTATAAGCTAGATGCTGGGGAAGCGACGGACTGTGGTTGTAGCGCAAGTAGCGTTGTCCGTCATCCATTCCTCGTGACCTTGCCTTCACATGGAAAGACCAAATAGGAATGCAGTTGTATCATTCCTGTGCTTCTCCTTCTGTTCCATCATCTGTCATTATTTGCTGCTTGGGAACCACTTTTTATGTTGTTCCATATTTTTTTCCTGCTGCGCTGCGGTTTGCATTATTTACTTCATCATTAATGACCGTTCGCTGCGCCAAGTAGTCGCCTGCTCGATGCTCCTTGGCTCCGTCTATGCGATGGGCCTCTACCAATGCACAAAAGGGCACTGGCGGCAGCCAAGCAGTGCTGGCCTTTATTTATGCGTTCTGAGCTTCTTCCATTTTTCGGAGTTTGTTTCCATTGCTCTATTTTCGGGCAAGTCGCTGTCGACTGATTCGTTTTTGCTGAACCACTCAGTGGAATACTGGATTGCTGCCGTCTCCAGCTGGATTGAGTACGTCATTGAATTGCACCAGTTTCCAAACGCCAAGAAGCAGCCGTTGATTACCTACTTCGGCTTCACGTTGGTCCTGATTGGTGAGCTACTTCGGAAGGCAGCCATAGTTAATGCGGGTGATTGCTTTACGCACCTTGTCAGCTTTCACAAGAGACCCGAGCATCAGCTAGTGACCAGCGGTATTTACTCGTTTTGTCGACACCCGTCGTACACCGGATGGTTGCTGTGGTCGGTTGGCACGCAAATTCTTCTTTGCAATCCTGCTTGCACCGTGCTGTACGCAGTGGTCAGCTGGAAATTTTTGGCAGAACGAATTCGAACGGAGGAACAAGTTCTCATTCTTTTCTTCGGTTCCAAATACACGAAATACCGCGCCATTGTGCCGAGTGGAATTCCCTTTGTGCGGTAAATGGCTGCCAATTTGGTCTGGTCTGAGAACTTGTGAAGAACGGACATCGATGAATCCACGTGGTTGTACGCAGAAAAACCATTTGGTCATAACAACGTTACGTTCGAGCTTTTTCACTGTTGTAAAACTTCTAGTTGTACAATATTTTGATCTACCCTATGAAAATATTGTGCAGTGCAAGTAAAAAAGTAAACATAAATGTTGCGTTGTTGTGTGTACCTTAGGAAAACGAGTACTGTCGACTGCGGCAGGCATTGCTGGGGCAGCAAGTTAACCTCTAATAGGAACAAGCACTCCAAAGTTCCACCTTTATCTAATATGAATACACTATATGCTCACATTAGAGTAATCAGTAACTGTAATATGATAATCAGTAACTCCTTAGCTACGTAATGCGGTAGTCCTTTGGAAGTGCTTACAAGGATGACTACACCATATTGTCTCTGTTGCCATGTTTTTTCCGCCACTATCAGTCCGTATCCTAGAACATCACGAGGAAAGTCCCTGTTGCAATATTGCAAAGCGTTCCGCATGACCCTGAAAACGCGAGTTTCTGTTACTGGTCAATGTTGCCTGACTTGTTTGGCTTAAGTGATGGCGAATGCATCCTTCAATGACTATGGTGCAAAAGCCTTCATATTGGACGAACTGCCGGTTTCAGTTAAAAACAACTGTCCTTCAAATATATTCGAAATATATTCAATCTGAACCATTTTTTTTTCATCGTGTAGTGCTTCTCTTTATTATTACAGTGTTAATTAATCAAACATTTAAAATGAAACAGAACCCTGTTCTCATAAATACTCGGTACCTGCGGAATGTTTTCATCCCGTTAACACCAAAAAGAAAACCTTTATTGGCAAAGCTTTCGGGAATCGCATTTTCCAATGGGAATGCGCTGAGGACGGGAAAAGGCGATTCCCGAAAGCTCCGCCAATAACGGTTTTCTTTTTTGGTGTTAGCAGGTTGAAAACATTCCGTAAGTACCGTGTAGTTATGAGAACTCACGCGCCCGTTCATAGATACAGCATTTTCAACAGAACCCTGTTCTGAATTCAGACTTTGCACAGATTCAGTCAGTCCAAAATTGGGAGCAGACTTCCCAATCTTTACGGTTGCAGAAAAGCCAAAGTGTTTGAAGAGCTCTGCGTCATACGCGCAACCTAGGACCGCGTCCTGAATATGAACTCTTGTTACCTACTTATCATACTTTCCTACCGTACCTGGCCTTGGCTCTCTTGTGTCGCGTCTGCCAGGAGTCCCCCATATACCCTACAGTAATCCGGTTGGCCTCATAACAGTTGCTGTATTATAGCTTTCCTAGCAGAGTAAAATCTTTGGTTAGGCATTACGACGCCATGGTTATCAAAAACTGCAGGTTCAACTGCACCACCTATTTTGCTAATAGAATGGCCAACCAACCAGTGGCTAGGTTGCTTGCTCTATAGCGGACGTGGTTCAGCGTTTCCCGTTTCTGCAATGAAGTCAACAACGAAGAGAACCAAGTGCTCTAGCCATCCAAAAATTAAAAAGCACTAATCAGCAGCCCGTTATAAGGCATCCAGTTTTCGACGCGTACTTCTCCGTAGGGCCCAACGCGTGACGCGTTCATAGATTCAAGAAAAACAATCTCACATTCAGTTTGCAAGTTAAATAAACGCACTAGAAATACAGGTGCTGCAACTCTTGTAGTCTCTTGATTTAGCGTGATAGGGTAATTGCGTTTCAATTAATGACTTTCCCTATCTATCGTTCATGGTACTGTATTGCTTCCTGTTAGTGCTAATGGTAACATCGTGCCTGGCAGTAGACGGAGACAGAGTAAAGCTCACGCGTGCCCGCCGTTTTTTCTCTCGCATTTGCCGCCCAAAGAAACGGTGATCCAGACCCTGACCACCAGATATCTCAGCAACGACAACTTTATCGTGCATACGTTGGCTGCGGGAGTGAACACCGAATGTCCATTTCGTGAAACGTTCTTTTTTGAAAGCAGTATTCAAGAAACACTCATGTTTCGTTTGCGCCGTATTCCTCAGGATCGTGCTTAACGTTCTTCTGGTCCGTGTTGGTTTCTGGACGCTTCTTGCTTATATCTATTTAATATCTACTTGCGCCACCAAACTTTTACAACTTGCTTTATATGGGCTTGCCCACCGATCCATTGTGTACACGACTGCTCGTCTAGGAGTATAAATGCCTGTTCGAATCTAACAGACCAATTCTTTGTACGAACGACGTTTTGAAAGCCATGCCAGCCACCGTTTTATTTTTATACGAATGCTTTTGTCTTGTCGCGCTGCGCGCACTACGATCCTGAACGTTAGCAGTCGCTGAATTTTCAAAGAATGAGTGACGGAGACGCGCTGGTGAAGCGCCTACTCGTTAGAGAATGCCTGCACCACTTGCTGACGCTCGTCGAAGGTAAGATGCTCGTAATGCTTATCCTAGTACATTGACTATGTTTAGAAATGCCCAACTTCGATGCAGCCAAGCTGACCGAAATAATGGGCGCAAGCGGTCAGCTACTGGAGCAAGGTATCCATTTGCTTCGTCGTTTAATTGTCTCTTGTTCACTTTACTTACTTTCAAGTCGATCGCCCGCTGGAGTGCTCATTAGAGGCTTCAGTGGTTAAAGGAATAGCGCAGAAGCTTCTAACAGGATCGGCGGAATTGTGTACGACTTTGGGCACTTTCGACCCAGAAGACTTCGCGGAGAAGTTGGTATGTTACCGTCCTCGCGTTGGATTCACCTTGCGTTTTTCATTAATGTTTTAGGTCACTTATCTGCGCCGCGACGATGGCGTCCACGAGTCCAGCTACCTGGGCGAAGGGGAGTTGCCCTTTAACAGTTGGGCAGCTTTTGGAAGAACGGTAGCATCAAAGCTGCGAATCGTTTCTGCCCCACAAAGCTAGTAAGTCTGTTTATCCGTGTGTAACTGCGGCATCTACGTAATTTCAGTTATGGCTTGGAACCGCAGGAACCCGTAGAAGCCCCAGAAACAAAGCGACGAAAATCTGGGGAACTTCCATTAGCTGCAGTTCAAACATCCAGCCAAAGTACGGCACTTCAGGTAGGCTGCCTGTGCTAAACTTTGGTCGCTTAATTTGCTTTGCAGACTTCCGCAGGCGAAGCGGACAAGACGACCGCTGCCTGCGAGTGGATGTTCAAGCACCTGAGAAAAGCCTACCGTCATAACAAGAAGGAGCCGATAGACTTCTTCCGCTTTATTTTGCATCCCACCAAATTTAACACGACAGTGGAAAATCTTTTCCACCTGAGTTTTTTGATCCACGTAAGTTTATAATTTTGCATAATCATCTAAACATCACTCATTGGTATTCTCTAGGACAATCTGGCCGAAATGGTCGTGAGCGAGAATGCGATCAAATTAAGTAACCATTTTCTGCGCCGTTTGCCTACGTCTTTTACTCAATTTTAAGTTTAAGAGCCAATCACACGCGAGGAGAGGAGTAAGGCAGACGAGCAACAAGGTTCTAGCGTCAGCAGACGCCTCGCTAACCAATCGGTACTTGCCTTGTCCGTCAAGGAATGGAAAGTACAGTTTGTCATGTCTCTTTGTTCAACGTTTTACCAATTTTTTTAAGGCATTGGTTCAAAAGTTCCGGATTGTTTCTCCGATGATTCCCGATATCAAAAATTCAATATGTGCATAACATCGCTCTTCTCAATAGCGATCAGTGTAGTCTACGTCACAATTTTTCGTCCTGTCTTTTGCCGTACTTCTTGAAGTAAAAAAATGCCTTTTGTTGAAGATTGGTCCTCTGATATAACGGGGCGTCGGGCTATTTCGAAAATGAACGGTTGAGCGCCCGTTGGTTGTCCGTACTCCTGCTGCGCATAAGTAAACTTCGAAATGCCAAACCAATGTCTAGTCGATGAGATTGTTGGGGAAATTGCAGACGAACGAGCATATGGAAAGCTTATTACTCGAAGCTTCGGAACCCACTTGTTCCGTTGTCAATAAGCGATCGTGAATGGGGATATTACTTGGAAAGATAGGGATATATAGGCCCGATAAAGGGTCATATAGCGATCAGGAACCCATTTATGTCAGTAAGTGATTGTACAACAATCAGATTTGTTAATCAGACATGTCCACACCTCACCAACCTTGACACCTTTGTTTCGGTTAATGGGAAGATTATACCTAATATAGAGGGCCTCTGATCTTATGACAATGGACCTGACTCTCGACATAATATCCTACTTTGCAAGTCATTTGGGCATTGCGAGTGATGCTTAACGGCCGCAGATCTTTTGGTGACGCCATCCATGATATTTTGAATTGTTGTCTGTGCGAACGAATGCGAAAGAACAACGCACAGCCGCAAGCAGTTTATCCAACATAGATTTGATAGATCGCTACTCTTCACGAGGCGTAATTCCAAAATGCGAGGCTTCGCTGTGCCACTCTGATGCTCTGCTCCCAATTGTGGGATTGTAGTTCAACTTCGATGGCTTCGGTTCACGTTGTAGGCTTTGGTACACCTTCTGAGGCACTACTCTCACCTGCGTGGCTACGCTCACAACTGATGAAGGTAGGCTCCAGAGGCGTGGCTTTCGTTTAGCAAGACAGTAGCATAACCATGGAAAATGGCCTTGTGCGTTTAGAAAACGGGAGCAGAGCCCACAGCTTGCCAACGTAGCCTCGTAAACGCGAGTAGTATCTCACGCTGCGGCGCAACATGGCCTCACTGGTTGGCAGTAGATCCTCGCAGGTGGAAGTAGTGCCGCAGAATATGGACCAAAGCCACGCAACCTGAAGCAAAGCGACGCTACTGGGTGCAGAGTCTCGCGAGTTGGCCCCATAACTCAGGGGCGGGAATAGTGCCTCATAATTTTTAATTGAAAACCCTGCAGGTTGGGTCAAAGTGTCCTGGTTGGGCGCGTGGTCCTGCTACTGGGAGTTATACCTTGAAAACAAGACGGAATCTCTCCAAAAAGGGGCAGTAAGTTCTCTGTCGGTCGGAATGTCCGTGTACGCTTAGTTCAAACTCTTGTTCATTAAAATTTATTAATACAAAAGTAATCAGTCCATGAAGATTAGATGTTTGGTAGCCCAACTTGGCGAATCACCATTGTGTATTGTTACCGCCTATTTGTTTCGGTTAGCGCTGATCAGAGAACATAGAAAATTCCGACCATTAGCGAGTAAGCAATGATGTTAAGTCGTCCTAAGAGCAGAGTGATAATTCGTATGCAAATATAAACGCATGTGATTCACTAATGATCGTCTGTCCTAACAACGTAGTTATTGATGGTGGGGAAGAAAACATGCAGGAACTCATCTTCCCTAGTTTAAATTCTAAAGGCAAACGAATATTAAAGTTGAAACGCATTTCAATCGTAAGGAAAGCTGGTACGTGTCTCTCCTTGCCCTTGCTGAACTAGCAAGAAAAATGAACATGCGAAAGTCAACTCCTCGCCTATCGAGTCGCAGCAAGATTCTTCAACAGGCGGCGAACTTTAGCAGACAGGTGAGGGTGAAAAGTTTTGCATCTACTGCATTTAAGACAAGCGCAGCTTGAGCTGTCGTCCTTGCTTCTTACAAGCAATGGCGGCTTGAACTTTGGATTTTCCGCGATTGCCTGGCATACTTTCATTATGACTTAGTTTTTCACATGCACGCTGCACGTCAATTCCGTAACCTGTTGGCAACAAAATTTCCACTGTTATAAGCAATAGGAACTTATGAGTAAACAAAAATAATAGAATGTTGTAAACAATAGGAACTTATGAGTATGCAAAAAGAGAACACTTGTCGAGTGTGCTCTCACAATGCTGGAGGTTAAGGAATTCCCGAAATTTTTATGGGCCGAAGCGGTAGCAACTGCAGCGCACATTTATAATTTAACAGGTCAAACTCCAGAAAAGGGAAAATCGCCTTATGAACTCTGGTACGATCAATCTGCCCCAAGAATAGACCACCTAAAAGTTTTCGGAACGAAAGCTTTCGTCTATGTTCCGAAGCAACAACGGCAGAAATGGAGCCAGAAGAGCAATAAAGGCCTGCTGGTTGGTTATGACAGCTTCGATGGGTATCGCATCTACGTACCGTCACAACACAAGGTCGTTCGCACTTGCCATGTGCACTTTGCGGAATAAAGTCTGCTACAAGCTGAACGACAGGTGGAGTCAGTAAATGATGACGGTTTGAACACAGAGGAGGAAAAAGATGACTCTGTGGAAGTGAACATGAAATGGCCTGATGCTGGAATAGCGAGTGCCCCTGCAGAGGAAGCGGATAACGATGCGGATCAAAATGCTGAGGAAGTTGCGGTTGGTGCGGAAACTCGTACTCTACGGAACCGCACTCAGCTAAAACAGCCAGTTCGCTGTGGCGATTACGTACTTATGGCTGTTGAAACTGAGAATCCAAAATTGTACGCGGAGGCAATGCAGACTGCAGAGTATACGCATTGGAAAAGGGCCATGAAGGAGGAAATGCAATCCTAAGCGGAGAATCAAACGTGGACTTCGGTAAAGTTGCCTGTGAATAAAAAGGCACTGAACAGTCGCTGGGTTTTGCGTGTGAAGACAAAACCGGATGGCACTGTTGACCGCTACAAAACACGTCTCGTGGCTAAAGGTTTTGCACAAAAGTACGGCACTGACTACGATGAAACTTTCAGTCCCATTGCACGTTTTGACAATGTACGTACAATACTGGCAATTGCTGCGAATGAAGGACTTCTTTTGAAACAGTTTGACGTCAAGACAGCTTTCCTATATGGATCCTTGGAAGAGGAGATATATATGAAGCAACCAGAAGGATTCGATGACGGTAGCGGTCGTGTGTGCAAACTACTGCGAAGTCTGTACGGCTTGAAACAAGCACCACGTTGCTGGAATAATCATTTCAAAGAGTTTGTTCGCATGCAAGGGTTGGAGCAGTCAAATGCGGACCCATGCCTCTTTGCACGGATACAGAAGGACAGAAAATTAATCATTGTCATTTATGTTGACGAAGGACTTGTTGCCGGAACAAACAATGAAGTGGTGGACGAATTTCTCAAGTTGCTGCAGCAAGAATTCAAAATCACCATTGGTTCCCTGGACTGCTTTCTGGGCATGCATATTCAACGCCAAACGGATGGTTCGGTGTTTGTCGGCCAGAGTGGATATTGTAAAAGAATTTTGAAAAAGTTCACTACGGCAGGAGCAAACAAAGTATCGACACCGTGCGTTAAAGCTACAGAAGCAGAGGAACCACTGGACGAAAGCGTGCCGTATCGCAGTGCAGTAGGGAGTCTCATGTATTCGGCAGTTGCCACACGACCGGACATCGCGTTTGCTATCAGTACTGTATCGCAAAAGCTCGACTTGCCAACAAAAGCGGACTGGGAAGCGGTTAAGCGCCTTTTTAGATATTTGCGTGGAACGACGGACGTCGGAATTTTGTATTTACCGAAAGCCAATCCTGGATATCTGGAGGCATACAGTGATGCAGATTTTGCAGGAGACGAAAATACGCGAAAATCTACAAGTGGAGTTGTGTGCAAGTACAGTGGTGGGACCATCACTTGGCTAAGTAACAAGCAGCGAATAACAGCTTTGTCGACTTGTGAATCCGAATACATGGCTGCAAGTGAAGCAGCAAAGGAAGTTGTTTGGCTGACAGGATTGTTGAAAGAACTGGGAGTTGAATTAAGGAAGCCAGTTCTGAAGATCGACAATGCAGGAGCAGAAAAGTTGGTGTTACGTCATTTATGAATACTCATATATTGAACATGCTGATTGTTTTCCTACGATCCGTCTGTAACGGACTCTTTGGCATTCTTGATAGTATCTGCTTGCTGCGTGGTTGATCACAGTAAATTTGGCAGTCAAGGATCCCAAGGCGAACTGCGTATGCTGTGGAGGCTTCGCAGTCTGTTTCGCAATTGATCGCAGGGGTGACTGAACCTGCGCGAACTTATACAGTCCACTAAATATTTCGGAGCAGACACATTTGGTCCTCTGAGCCGGATCTCGGATCTTGGATAGTGGATATCCCGGATCATCTCCTGAGTCGACAATTGGATTGTCAGCGCCGGCTCCTTGAAAGTTCACTGAGTGACTGTAAAGTACGTCTGAGTTGCTGTGGCAACGATGACCAAGGAAAGTGAGTTGATTTGCTTGACGAAGAAGCGCGACAGCCACCAAACGAAGATCAGACTGGTGATCAAACGGCTTGATGAACTGATCGACCACAGTGCGAGTCGGTGCATTGTGGAAGAGGAAGTGATCCGTTTAGATTCATACTTGGTGAGGTGCCTAAGCGCCCAGGAAAGCCTGGAACTGCTTGTCAAAGATGAAGACCAGCTCCAGCAGGAACTGGAGTCATGGATAGCCTTTGAGTCTTCAGTGACAGATGCTAAGGCAAGGGCAAAGCAGTATCTTCAGTCGAGCAATCGCACCGCGAATCATGAAGTTAGGGAACCCATGTTGTCTGGGCCCAATTTGCCCAAGTGGTCATCCAAATGTGTCTGCTCCGAAATATTTAGTGGACTGTATAAGTTCGCGCAGGTTCAGTCACCCCTGCGATCAATTGCGAAACAGACTGCGAAGCCTCCACAGCATACGCAGTTCGCCTTAGGATCCTTGACTGCCAAATTTACTGTGATCAACCACGCAGCAAGCAGATACTATCAAGAATGCCAAAGAGTCCGTTACAGACGGATCGTAGGAAAACAATAAGCAGGTTCAATATAATGACGTAACAGTTGGTGCGGAATCCGGAGTTCCATAAGCAAACGAAACACATTGCGGTGAAGTACCTCTTTATACGGGAAAAGTTCCTAAATGGGGACTTACATGTTGAACATGTCGCAAGCGTGGATCAGTTGGCCGACGTCATGACAAAGTCACTTGGTCGCGTCCGTTTTGAGCAACTTCGCGACGGATTGGTACTTCGTCATGTTTCGGAACTTTGACGCTCGCGTGTTTAGTGGCAGATAGTTTTCAAATGAGACTTAAGTGCGACTTAATTTATTTGAGAGGAAGAAATCAGCCGTAATGAACCTGAGCATAGTCTTTTTGGACAAGTGTCGTTGCTGGGAGCTCAGGAGTCGTTGCTCTTCGGTTGTTGGAACGGTTTGGAGAAGTTGCAGGTCGAATAAAGCGTTTCGGTTGGTAGTTGAAACATTCCGCTGTTTTACGAGCGCTGCATCGGCAACATTTTGGTCCTCTGAGCCGGATGGCGGCCGATCCGGACGGTTTAGCGAAACGTTATTCTGCCCTTCCAAACCGGCTGTCCCTCTGCTTGCCTCTGAGGACTGAATTAGGCAAGAATGGAACAACTGAGGAGAACCCGAGCAGGCCTGAAGGCTCGGATAACGTTCCTAAAACGCGAGCTGTTAGAGGCTCTGGCCGCAAATAGGAAGCCGTGTCTCGTTCACGACGTGGAGCAGTCGCTGAATAGTTACATGGAAAGAGCGAGCGAGACCCAGGAAAAGATCGAGCGGCTGTTGGTTGATGAGGACCAAGCAAACGAGGAACTTGAATCCTGGATGCGTTTCGAAAGCGAAGTCCGCGATCTTCGTGTGCAGGCGAAAGAATATGTCTCGAAGGCAACGAAGGATACACTGCCGGAATACGACGACGTCAAAGCAAAGGCGAGTAGTAGTCCCGGACCCCTCCTGCCAACGTGGGACCTCCCGAAGTTTGACGGTAATGTGCTGGAGTTCACAGCTTTCTGGGACCAATTCGCTGCTAGTATACATTGCCGTCAAGATTTGAGTGACGTCACGAAGCTAGTGTATCTTCGCTCAGCTTTGTCAGGGAACGCACTGAAAGCAGTTGAAGGGTTTAGCGTGACGAATGCTAATTACGGAGTGGTCGTTGAAACGTTAAAAGGTCGCTTTGGAAGGCCACGCACAATAATTGAGGCCCACATAAGGAGCCTGCTGGCTATTGGTAAAGGCGGTGAGCCCGTGAGCGCGGCCCGATTGCGCGAGTTCACGACTACATTTGTCTCCACGTTAGAGCTTTGGCAGCGATGGGTCGAGACCCGACCACGAACGGACTTTCAGCAGCAGGACATTCTGTTAACCGTCTTCAAGGATCGTCTACCGGAAGATCTACAAAGGGCTTGGGAGAAAGCGTCTGTCGCGGTCGAACAGGCGTCATTGGAAATGTTTTTGCGGGTCTTGTCTAGAATTTGCCCGAGTACAGTATGCCGCGCTATTTCCACCTACGTCACAGCGTTACTTGCGCAATACTGGTGACGTATTCGAATTATTGATTTTTACCGATTCGCACGCAGCGTTATAATGCCCCATAGCCTGCTGGAAGATTCTGCTGTTTCCAGCACAAAGGCACCGCATTCACGATTCGGGTGCGTCGTGTCATAAGTTCTTTACCTTAAACTTAGGCTTTGGTTGCGGGCAAATCTCCTGCTTTGCCCTTTAGCTTAGATTAGGTTACCGGTGCAAACCTGCGTACACTATGCGCTGCCTCATCACACAGGGACAAGCAAGCGAAGTCGTTTAATTGAACAACAGCCATATTTACAAGTCACTCCGGTGGCCAGTACGTAGCGATATCCTCAATTTTCAGGAACGGGTCTTCTCCAGGCTGGAGTCGCCTGCGCCACATGAATTCGCACAGGTATGACTCCAGCATTCTCCTGTGCGTACCGCACCTTTTCTTGTTCTGTCGTTTGGCCTGGGCCCACATAGATTCTACAGTCTGCGTGTGGGCTCCATTCACTGGGTTTATAAAGTTTATAGAATGGTTTACACGCAGATGCGTGTATTGGGCCTGGGACAGACTGTGGTATCCGCGCCACTCGTCCGAGATGACAGTTGTCCCAGGCCGAATGTACCGCTGTATCAGCGGTATGAGCGTACTGGCGCTGCGGTCGCCAACCTGCACGAGGAAACATTGGCGTGTCTCACGGCAGATTCCTCCAAAAACCCATTGTTGGGGATATAACCTGCCGCGATTGAATTTCCTCTTCGAGAACATGCTTTCATCGATCTCCACCGTTAGGCCAGGACCTCCAATTGATGTAGGGTTCCTCAGCAACGCTTCTTGGGCGACCTCTCTCATCGAGCAGTTCCACTCGACTGCTGCGGTCCTCGACATGCCCAGTTCTTCGTGGCAATACTTGCAGGTTGTGTATTCGCGGCTCCAGGCGTACATGAATTTCAACGACTTTAGGAGTCCTAACTGATATCCCTGGAACCACGTGCCACTGCGCAGTGGGACGTCCTTCTTGCACTGTGGATTATAGCACCTCCAACGGGGAGGTCGGTCGGTTTGAGGAACACTGAGCTTCATTGGGTACCCGCAGGAGCAGTTCCTCTCACTGTGTAAGAGACCCTTCTCCTGCAGGAACCGTATGGCCGAGGCCTCGTCGGTTACTCGTGGGCAAAGGTAGGAAAAGCTCATAACGACACACGTAGCTCAAATATGCGAGAAACGGGAAATACACGGGTTTGCAGACGTTTACGGCTGCCTCGTACATCTTCAAACGTTTTGAAGTTTTTTCAATCCATTCACACATGTGGAAGTCACTGCTTTTATCTAGATCTTGACCTGCGAAAACTGCCGCAGGTGCGTTTCAAGCGTAGCATGCTCGCACAGTTTACATAGAACTGTCGCTAACAGCCCTTGTCGCTGCAAACGCGTTCTCGCCCGCATGTAATCAACATATTTATCGCAACAGTTATATTCGCGTACGCATAAAGTAAACGTTATTCTCCGCTACGTTGACGCTATGCGCTTTGCGAGGGAATTTCAACGAAAAGTATCGACATAGACCGTGAACAAGGACGTTACTCTATCTTACAGTTATTTGAAATTCTGTCTTGTAAAATCTCGATGGCGATGAAAATCAACCGTAGATGAAGACAAATGTGATTGACCAAAATTTTGCTCCGGTGTTTTCACTGATAAAAAACAAGTAATTATTAAACACAATAATAATAAAACACCTGATAATCACGATGCAGCGAGCAGACAAGAGAAAAGACCGGATATTTTTCGTTTCGAATGGCTTAAAGGATTTCAAGTCGCGATGTAGAAACCAGATTTAGGTTAATGGATGTCGCTTGCAACGTAATACTAATTCCATTGCGTCTAACTACATTGGAAGTGATGCAAAGAAGACTTTTCTGCAGGCCCACGTAGGTCCTTCCAGAGGGGCGTTATGCAATAACACCTTTTATTACAAATCGGTACAATCGTCAGCTCACAAGTGCTGAGTATCGCATACGAGCGCAAGAGTACACACACACATACTAACTCAAACGACGCACCGACTCCCTCCGACGACCTCGACACCTGCGCAGTCCAACATCTGAAACTGAGAGCCGGCAGACCCACGCTCCCTGGATGCCTACTACTTCCGCGTTTATGTCCGTCAAGTGCGCAGATGTAGCTCGCGAGGCGCTCACTTGTACACTGGGCGCCTGGCCCACTTGCTAATCGGTACACGTAACCAAAGGTTCTAGGTATTGCGCCGGAGGTAAAATTGATGTCTTGCACCCTAAAACCTAACCTAAGATCAAGCATGAGGGGACGTGCTGAAAACGAAAGCGACGAGCAGAAACAACGCGAACTGGCGAACGCAATCGGTAAAAATCAATAATCCGAATACGTCACCAGTATTGCGCAAGTAACGCTGTGACGTAGGTGGAAATAGCACGGCATACTGTACTCGGGCAAATTCTAGACAAGACCCAAATAGGGCAGAGAAGCCGTTGAAGAGTCGCCAAGCGCCGAAAGGAATTTTCCCTGCAGCTGCGTTGGTAGCGAAGACTGAAGAGGCTCTGCGCTGCGCAGTGTGTGAGAAAGTTGCACAGAACTGCCAACTGCCCGCTGCTGTTGTCCGCGCCGGTGGAAGCCCGCTGGGAAGCAGTTCGGAAAACCCGTTTATGCTTCGTTTGTCTTCAAGCGGGACATATGTCAAGAAGGTGCCCAGTAAGAAAGCGATGCGCCAGAAAGGACTGCAAACGTTTTCATAATCCGTTGCTTCATCCGGACGACGGTGTCGATGAGGTTAAGGTTGGACTCGTTCGACACAAACGAAGGACGGTAACCATGTTGCAGACAGCTAGAGCAAAATTACGCGGTGCGAATGGCAGCACTGCAGTAGTGACTTGCGTCTTCGACGCAGGCTCACAACGCTCTTTCATTCGCAAGCAGTTGGCTGATGATTTGGGATTGAAAGGGCGACAGTACGCATAGCTACATTTGGCAAATGCGGCGGCTCATTAGAGAGGGTACGTAAGGTGACATTTTCTCTTGCCCCGGTTAATGACGGAGCGGCCGTTGGCCAGTGGATGAATGCGCTATGCCTGCGACAGTTATGCTCCCCTGTGGAGGCGAACCTTCCCTTAGAGAAAAGGTGGTCTCACATTCATGGTTTGAATTTAGCGGACCAGTTCCCGCGTGGTAAGTCCGAGATCGATGTCTTGGTCGGTTTGGACTTCTATTACGATTTTATGGAAAATGTAGTTCGCCGAGGTAAGCACAACGAACCGCTTGCAGTACGGTCGACCCTTGGTTGGATTCTATGCGGCAGGGTAGGGGAAGGTCCAGCACTGGGTCCAATGAGAGCACTGCATGTTGCAGTGGAGGATTCGGTGGTCGCCGTGTTGAGAAACTTCTGGCAATTGGACGCCATAGGCGTGCTAGAGGAGGCTGAGTCCGCTGAGTCCCCTTCGTCGGGATGAGCGATTTTGAGAAGACAATCAGCTTTGATGGGGTGAGGTACTGCGTAAATCTTCCGTGGAAGGCAGAGACAGAGATGCCGAACAATTTCGGGTATGCTCTCGAACGCTTAAATCAAACAGAAAAGCGCCTTCAAAAGAGACCCAAGGAAGCTCCACTGTATATTAAAGCGATGAGAGAGTATATCGCCAACGGCTGGGTCGAAGAGGCATCCAACATGGCGGCGGCCAGTGGTAGAGAGTGGTACCTGCCGCATCGTGCCGTTATAAAAAAGGCTAAGGAAACGACGAAGTGCCGGATAGTGTTTGATGGCTCAGCACAATTTCAGGGCGCTCCGTTAAATGGTCTTTTGGAAACCGGCCCGACCCTGCAAAGAGACCTGGTTGGAATATTGATTAGATTCAGACGATTCCACATTGGCCTGCAGGCAGATATTGAAAAAATGTTTATGCAAATTGTGTTGCACGAAGCAGACAGAGATGTTGGCCGCTTTCTGTGGCGGGATCTGAACTACGAGCTCGAACCCACCATTTTCCGATTCCGAAGGGTGTGTTTCGGGCTGAATTGCTCTCCCTTTTTAGCTTTAGCAGTACTCAGACATCATGCGCAACTCATAGGTAAAAAGTTCCCCAGAGCCGCAGCCGAAATTCTGGAGATCATGTACGTCGATGATTTGGTCACCAGCTGCGATAGAGTCGAGGATGCCGTAGCGGTGGTACAAGATACGATGCAGCTTATGAATCGCGGTGGGTTTACCTTGACTAGGTGGGCTTGTAACTGCCCTAGCCTTAACGACTTCGTCGACAAATCGTCTTCGGGGAGCGGCGCGGGAAGAACGCTACGTACGCTAGGACTGTCCTGGGATCGTATCGATGACACGCTAGCGATCAACGTGCCTCGCCTTTCGTCACGACCAACGGACACGAAAAGGCAAATGTTGAAAGCACTTGCGAGTGTGTTTGACCCACTTGGTTGGGTAGCCCCCTTTGTCATAGTAGCCAAAGTCTTAATGCAGAAACGTGGCTGCGTGGCACGCAATGGGACGAGACGATCCCTGAAGGTATCGCTTCGAAATGGAAACATTGGAAGAAGCAGTGCACGCTGCTGACGGAGGTCAAGGTAGAACGATGGATAAGAATCAGATTAGACGACAGACTGTGAAAGGTAGAATTACGTGCCTTCTGTGATGCATCTGAAGTGGCATACGGGGCTGTTGTGTATCTGAAAGTGAAGGATAGTCACGGCGAATGTTTCGTGGATATCGTAATGGCGAAGACAAGAGTGGCGCCGGTAAAAAAGGTGACATTGCCAAGGTTGGAACTATTGGCGACTCTTGTGGGAGCCAGACTGGCTAACTTTGTAAGGAACGAACTAAAGACCTCGGTGCAGTCAACCTTTTATTGGAGCGACAGCGAGATTTCGCTGGCCTGGATTAGGGGCGTGTCTTACGATTGGAAGCCGTTTGTACGGAATCGAGTGGAAGAAATACATCGATTGTCCGAACCGTCTCAATGGCGATATTGTCCAACGAAGGACAACCAGGCCGACTTGCTAAGCCGCGGGTGTACGGTAAATAAGTTGAAGGCAGAACGTAGATGGTGGAGCGGACCACCTTGGTTAGCCGAGGAAGAGAACGCTTGGCCGAACCGGTCCAATGGGAAGGCCAAGATTGAGGAGCCTCATAGCGTCACGGGGTTTCATGTGCGTGTATCCAACGACCTGCCACCGCTGCTTTTAGCTGAGCGGTACGGAAAGTTTGACCGTCTTATCAGAATTACTGCTACTTGTCTGCGGTTCGCAGATAACTGTCGGTACAGCTCTTCGGGTCGCCGGTTTGGGCCGCTGACTACGTATGAGCTCAACAATGCGGAAAGGGTCTGGTTCAGGCTAATCCAGACGGAACATTTTTTTCAGGAGATACAATTGTTATCTTGTTCGCGTGCACTGCCAAATACAAGTAGAATCGTTCAGTTGGACCCGTTTATGGCCGAGGACGGACTGCTTCGAGTAGGAGGCCGTATAGAGAAATCAGGGCATTCGTACGGCGCCCGTCACCCGATCATTTTACCTCATATGCATCGCGTGACGGACTTACTAGTAAGACACTGTCATGAACGACAAATACATGCGGGGACAGAACAGACTTTAGCCGTACTTCGACAAAGATTTTGGATTTTGAAAGGCAGGAGCGTCGTGAAACGGATCATTAGAGAATGCGTTGTTTGTCGGAGATTTTCGTCGCGCGCGTTTGTGCAAAAAATGGCATCGCTGCCATCAGAAAGAGTTACGGAAGCCTTTCCGTTCGAAAGAACAGGAATAGATTTTGCGGGCCCTTTATATGTGAAATGTGGAAAGCGGTACAGGAAGGCTTATATCTGTCTCTTTACATGTATGACTATACGGGCAGTGCATTTGGAGCTAGTCATGAACATGTCGGTCGACCAGTTTCTACTGGCATTGAGACGTTTTGTGGCCCGTCGGGGAAGGCCGGCATTGGTGCAGACAGATAACTTCAAAACCTTTAAAGCAGCAGATAACGAAATCCGTCGATTGTTCAACGGAAGAAACCTGGACAAAATAAAGGAAAACTTGTCGTCAGAACGAATTGTATGGAAGTTCATTACGGAAAGAGCCCCGTGGACTGGCGGCTACTGGGAGCTCTTGGTCAGATCAGTTAAAACACCGCTGAAGAAAGTGTTAGGCCAAGCACTGCTCACCGAAGTAGAGCTTTATACAGTGCTCGTCGAGATTGAAGCTAGAGTCAATGCACGCCCGTTGACGTTTGTGGGTGAGGACCCCAGTGAAACGAATGTCCTCACACCGTTCCACTTCCTGACAGGGAAAGAATTCATAGAATTTCCAGAGCAGGGAGCCGTGAATGGCCGACACTTCGCCGGTTTAGACACGAGTGCTGAGCTACGCCGAAGATGGAAGCACCAACAGAGGTTGGTTGCTCACTTTTGGAAACGATGGCGGTCTGAGTGCATCACTATGTTGTCAGTGAGGAAAAATGGTGCGGAGTGAAGCCCTCTCCAACGGTCGGCGATATAGTTCTAATCGCTGAGGAAAACGTACCGCGGGTACGCTGGGCGATGGGCACAGTCGTCGAGCTTCTCCGAGGGTCTGATGGGTTGGCGAGGAGCGTCCGCCTTCAGACGACGAAGGGAATGGTTAACAGGCCCGTCGCGAAGCTGCATTTATTGGAGCAGGGTGTAGCGCTCTGACGCACCTTCCGCGGGAAGCAGGATGTTACGGCTGTAACCAGCCGTAATGAACCTGAGCATAGTCTTTTTGGACACGTGTCGTTGTTGGGAGCTCAGGAGTCGTTGCTCTTCGGTTGTTGGAACGGTTTGGAGAAGTTGCAGGTCGAATAAAGCGTTTCGGTTGGTAGTTGAAACAGTCCGCTGTTTTACGAGCGCTGCATCGGCAACAGAAGTGTTGATAAATAGCTAATTAACACGTCACCTATCTGCCATACCTGTTTATCCTTTGCAACAGTGCATACTGTATTCTTTGTTCTTTTTCGGTTTTGTCACTTCATTTTCATTAGACCACGCTCTGCTACAACAGTTTTTGTCTTGTCGCGCTGCGCGAACTGCAATCCTGAACGTTAAAAGTCGCTGAATTATCAAAGAATGAGTGACGGAGACGCGCTGGTGAAGCGCCTACTCGTTAGAGAATGCCTGCACCATTTGCTGACGCTCGTCGATGGTAAGATACTCGTAATGCTTATCCTAGTACATTAGTTATGTTTAGAAATGCCCAACTTTGATGCAGCCAAGCTGACCGAAATAATGGGCGCAAGCGGTCAGCTACTGGAGCAAGGTATCCATTTGCTTCGTCGTTTAATTGTCTGTTGTTCACTTTACGTTTTTTCAAGTCGATCGCCCGCTGGAGTGCTCATTAGAGGCTTCAGTGGTTAAAGGAATAGCGCAGAAGCTTCTAACAGGATCGGCGGAATTGTGTACGAGTTTGGGCACTTTCGACCCGGAAGACTTCGCGGACAAGTTGGTATGTTACCGTCCTCGCGTTGGACTGCACCTTGCGTGTTTCATTAATGTTTTAGGTCACTTACCTACGCCGCGACGATGGCGTCCACGAGTCCAGCTACCTGGGGGAAGGGGAGTTGCCTTTCAACAGTTGGGCAGCTTTTGGAAGAACGGTAGCATCAAAGCTGCGAATCGTTTCTGCCCCGCAAAGCTAGTATGTCTGTTTATCCGTGTGTAACTGCGGCATCTACGTAATTTCAGTTATGGCTTCGAACCGCAGGAACCCGTAGAAGCCCCAGAAACAAAGCGACGAAAATCTGGGGAACTTCCATTAGCTGCAGTTCCATCTTCCAGCCAAAGTACGGCACTTCAGGTAGGCTGCCTGTGCAAAACTTTGGTCCCTTAATTTGCTTTGCAGACCTCCGCAGGCGAAGCGGACAAGACGACCGCTGCCTGCGAGTGGATGTTCAAGCACCTGAGAAAAGCCTACCGTCATAACAACAAAGAGCCGATCGACTTCTTCCCCTTTATTTTGCATCCCACCAAATTTAACACGACAGTGGAAAATATTTTCCACCTGAGTTTTTTGATCCACGTAAGTTTATAATTTTGCATAATCATCTAAACATCACTCATTGGTATTCTCTAGGACAATCTGGCCGAAATGGTCGTGAGCGAGAATACGATCAAATTAAGTAACCATTTTCTGCGCCGTTTGCCTACGTCTTTTACTCAATTTTAAGTTTAAGAGCCAATCACACGCGAGGAGAGGAGTCAGGCAGACGAGCAACAGGATTCTTGCGTCAGCAGGCGCCTCGCTAACCAATCGGTGCTTGCCTTGTCCGTCAAGGAATGGAAAGTACAGTTTGTCATGTCTCTTTGTTCAACGTTTTACCAATTTTTTTAAGGCATTGGTTCAAAAGTTCCGGATTGTTTCTCCGATGATTCCCGATATCAAAAATTCAATATGTGCATAACATCGCTCTTCTCAATAGCGATCAGTGTAGTCTACGTCACAATTTTTCGTCCTGTCTTTTGCCGTACTTCTTGAAGTAAAAAAATGCCTTTTGTTGAAGATTGGTCCTCTGATATAACGGGGCGTCGGGCTATTTCGAAAATGAACGGTTGAGCGCCCGTTGGTTGTCCGTACTCCTGCTGCGCATAAGTAAACTTCGAAATACCAAACCAATGTCTAGTCGATGAGATTGTTGGGGAAATTGCAGACGAACGAACATACGGAAAGCTTATTACTCGAAACTTCGGAACCCACTTGTTCCGTTGTCAATAAGCGATCGTGAATGGGGATATTACTTGGAAAGATAGGGATATATAGGCCAGATAAAGGGTCATATAGCGATCAGGAACCCATTTATGTCAGTAAGTGATTGTACAACAATCAAATTCATTAATCAGACATGTCCACACCTCACCAACCTTGACACCTTTGTTTCGGTTAATGGGAAGATTATACCTAATATAGAGGGCCTCCGATCTTATGACAATGGACCTGACTCTCGACATAATATCCTCCTTTGCAAGTCATTTGGGCATTGCGAGTGATGCTTAACGGCCGCAGATCTTTTGGTGACGCCATCCATGATATTTTGAATTGTTCTCTGTGCGAACGAATGCGAAAGAACAACGCACAGCCGCAAGCAGTTTATCCAACATAGATTTGATAGATCGCTACTCTTCACGAGGCGTAATTCCAAAATGCGAGGCTTCGCTGTGCAACTCTGACGCTCTGCTCCCAATTGTGGGATTGTAGTTCAACTTCGATGGCTTCGGTTCACGTTGTAGGCTTTGGTACACCTTCTGAGGCACTACTCTCACCTGCGTGGCTACGCTCACAACTGATGAAGGTAGGCTCCAGAGGCGTGGCTATCGTTTAGCAAGACAGTAGCACAACCATGGAAAGTGGCCTTGTGCGTTTGGAAAGCGGGAGCAGAGCCCACAGTTTAGCAACGTAGCCTCGTAAACGCGAGTAGTATCTCACGCTGCGGCGCTACGTGGCCTCACCGGTTGGCAGTAGATGCTCGCAGGTGGGAGTAGTGCCGCAGAATATGGACCAAAGCCACGCATCCTGAAGCAAAGTGACGCTACTGGGAGCAGGGTCTCGCGAGGTGGCCCCATAACTCAGGGACGGGAATAGTGCCTCATAATTCTTAATTGAAAACCCTGCAGGTTGGGTCAAAGTGTCCTGGTTGGGCGCGTGGTCCTGCTACTGGGAGTTATACCTTGAAAACAAGACGGAATCTCTCCAAAAAGGTGCAGTAAGTTGTCTGTCGGTCGGAATGTCCGTGTACGCTTAGTTCAAGCTTTTGTTCATTAAAATTTATTAATACAAAAGTAATCGGTCCTTGAAGATTAGGTGTTTGGTGGCCCAACTTGGCGAATCACCATTGTGTATTTTTACCGCCTATTTGTTTCGGTTAGCGCTGACGAGAGAACATAAAAAATTCCGACCATTAACGAGTAAGCAATGATGTTAAGTCGTCCTCAGAGCAGAGTGATTATTCGTATGCAAATATGAACGCATGTGATTCACTAATGATCGTCTGTCCTAACAACGTAGTTATTGATGGTGGGGATGAAAACATGCAGGAAGTCATCTTCCCTAGTTTAAATTTTAAAGGCAAACGAATATTAAAGTTGAAACGCATTTCAATCGTAAGGAAAGCTGGTACGTGCGTCTCCTTGCCCTTGCTGAACTAGCAAGAAAAATGAACATGCGAAAGTCAACTCCTCGCCTATCGAGTCGCAGCAAGATTCTTCAACAGGCGGCGAACTTTAGCAGACAGGTGAGGGTGAAAAGTTTTGCATCTACTGTATTTAAGACAAGCGCAGCGTGAGCTGTCGTCCTTGCTTCTTACAAGCAATGGCGGCTTGAACTTTGGATTTTCCGCGATTGCCTGGCATACTTTCATTATGACTTAGTTTTTCACATGCACGCTGCACGTCAATTCCGTAACTTGTTGGCAACAAAATTTCCACTGTTGTAAACATTAGGAACTTATGAGTAAACAAAAATATATGGGAAACTGCCTATTTGATTTTCGCACTCGACTGCGCAAAAGGCTAGCAAACTATTGGACTTCTAGTGCACGACTTCAATTCCCAAATTTCACGCCCTCCAGTACGCCAATGATCCCGAAGAAACTGGCCAGTGGGTGGGAGCCGGGAATGACCGGGAGGATAAGCTTAAGCGCAAGGACCGGATCGACCAGGGTAAGATGTGCCACGGCGCGGCGGCGCTGGAAAGTCCCAACGATAACGTGGTGGAAGTGGAGCGCCTCCTGAAGTGCGAGCAGAAGAGCCGAGTGGACGAAATGGCGCAGAAAGCTGATTTAAGAGATGGGACAACCGACAGCCGCATCGGAACGCCTCCGCTAAGTTACAAAGTCAGCAGAGCCTCCTTTCTGCACCTGAAACAGTTTGCTCACGTTTCGGCAACGTCGACCGATGGAATGTTCGAGCAAGGAGAAAAGTTGTTCCACGTTGGCTTCTTGCAGCAGCGGCGCGAGGAAATTGTGCGTACCTTTCCGAAAAGGGCAGCTGCGCTGCTCCGAATGCACAAGCAGCTGGAGGAGAGTTGGCAGAAAACGGTTGCCGAGGAAAAGAATAAAAGCCTGAGCGAAGATGAATACAAGGTAGGTCGGCTGCCATTCGTGACTCTGTTGGTTCTTTTGAAAGCGCGCGAAATTTTCTCAACTCTAGGAACCTGAAAATCGTTTACTGGTTATCGTGTTTTCATGATGCCTGTTTTGTAGATTCCCGTTTGCTTTGTAAAGGCCTAAATTTTGCCAGTACTCTGGTTTAAAGAACCGTGAACAGCCTTCTCACCAGATTATGGGGAGCTTGGGCGCACGTTTTATCCTATAACGCACACGTATTGTTAAAAGTATTTCGTCATCGATTTTCTGTACTTCTTGCCAGCCAGTCAATTTGTCAAGCGCTTTCAGATGCTGCAAGAGTGCATGGGTACAACGGGAAAAGTAAATGCGTTAAAGAATGGTGAACGAATGATCGAAATAATCCATGAAAAAATATGGCCAATGATTGCCAACAGTTATCGTGAGTTCAGTGACGCGTGCTGTTACGGCAAACTTTGTCTAACCAAAGTGCACAACTTCAAACCGGATCTATACGAAGAGGCGGTGAAAGTGGTTAAGCAACTGACGCAAATCCATTTAGATATTGAGAGTATGCTGAGCGACCAAGTTGACTACTACCTGAAAAGGTGAGCACCCATTGCGCTCCTGATGTTGGGTAGCCTTTTATTCTACAAGACTGAATGCTATTTATAATTTAAATCTCTCACTGATTCATCCTTAGGGCGGAAATGGTCATTGAAATCGAAGAAGGAGAGATGAATGCCATTCAGCAGACTTACATGCTTTCCAAGTACGACAACACTGAAAGGGATAGATGTCTGAGCTGCGTGCAACGGTTGGCACATTACTACCACGAGTCAAGGGCGCTTATTTTGAAATGCCTAATATTGCCGACCGACGACGTTGATCTTACCGAAGCGGCGCTCAAAATGGCCAGAAATCCAATGGATCTTTTGGTCATAGCCAAGCAAATGCACCTGGATTAACTGTGCACCTAACATGGCGCGACATGCACATGTAAAAGGAAGAGGAAACTACGCGTCCACTTTAAGGCCGCAAAATTAACCGAAGTTCCCAACTGCTTAAAATATTGTGCGATACGCTAATCACCAAACGATCCGATGAGGAACCGGTAACTGCAAAACGTTCAACTTAACAACTAGAAAACGGAAAAGCAAGGATGACAACACAGAGCAATAAATATTAATAATAAGGCCTATAGAGATATCTCGTCGAAAGTGCACAACGCTGAAGGGAACACACTCTCAACTGACCTGCCGAGTAAACAGTCGTAGGCATCAATGGTAAAGCTACGATTTAAAACCCAGTTCCATCTGCAGTATCATAAAACTATAGCAACTTGTCTAGACATCGCACCGTAACAAGTAATTCTGGCGGAGAGTGCATCCTTAAGGTCTGCGTCTGCTTCCTTCACTGATCTGAGACAATGTGTCTGCTGTCCCGCCGATCGGGAGTCTTGAATCATGCGTATACACGAGGAAACCACAAGCGTGTACGCTGCATTTACGGCCCGCCATTTCATTGAGACAATCACGGCATTCCTTTTTCTCTTTCTGCCGGCGATTGCAAAACCAAACCCGAACAACCTGCAAACACATTGTTATTATTATTATTATTCTTATTATTGTTCAACGACGGACTGCTGTTATTTATTATTATTACCCTCCTCTTCCCCTCATAGGGCAACAATAACAACAGCGACTACTACTGCTGCTGCCGCTGCTGTGTTGAATACTTACCTCTCTGTCAAGGCAGAGTTCATTAGCCAGTTCCTCCAACCTACTCGGGTGAGGACGATTGCAAATTTGAAATTCCCTCTCGAGGATGTCTCGCATTTTCCCTTCAATGTTCGTGCGGCGTTTTCGCCTTCTCGGACAAACGGTCGTATCAATGGAAGCTTTCAAAACCTAAAATTCAGCTACGACGATCGTACAAGTACTCATTGCAATGAGCCACGTCTTGCAGAAGGCGCCTGCCATTAAAGCCAACAAAGGACTGACCGTCACCAACCCGCGGAACCGCAACGCACGCAAGCTTATCCGTGCACAAATGTCAGCCCCAACGTTAGCCTGTTAGTTGGAGGCAGGCAGTGGGCTCCTACAGCTGCAAGCCTGAATTGCCAGTGCGTAAGGAAAATTCAGTGCAGCCTATTCTACTCAGTGCTAATCGAGTAAGTACGGAATAACTTCAAAAGATCAAATTCCCTCCACCACCAGAAGCGTACTTCATGTAGTCATGGCTTGAAGAGACCACTTGAACTGGCCGATATCTTCCAATCGGCATTGCTAGAGCTTCCGCTTGAAAACATATATGCAACGGTCAAGGCTTGCTTTACTTCCTGACTGTGCCAACTAGTGGAGTTCCAATGACTGGACGAAGAGTTGAAAACTGCTGAATCGTCGCTGCTGCTATTACCGCAGTCTGCCAAAGCGGTGCAATTCACTGGTGTCCAGAAGGAGTTCCAACGCAACCGATTCCATCGGGAATGATTCCAAAAGATGCTGCAAATTGCAGCTTGCTCGAGAGCCGAAACGGAATCGTCCAGTGCGCCGGAATTCCATTTGTTTTCGTTGTCCTCTTCCTCTTCAGCTTGTCCTGCCGACTGCCGGAAAAAGTACCTCGAAACGGTGACAACTATGATACGCATCCGGCTTTACGAGTTGCAGAGGAACCATGCGTTGATGAATTCTGTAAGGTCTGTTACGCTGCTGAAGTTTGCTGTACTTCACCCTCCCCCTCCAAATTCAGGGTTTAAAAAATATTAATAATAAATAATAGGGGCAACAAAACTGTAACAGCTCTGATCAGCATAGGGTAACCGAAAGAAGGTAGAGTACGGTAATGGCCTTTCCTCAAAGGAAGTTTGTAGCATTTAAGCACTCCGCTTGAGCTACTATTTGGAAAAGCTAGGCGCCATTCGGTCTTTGATACTGCTCATAGCCAACCGTAGTGCGTCAGAATGAACTTCTCGTAAGCAGGAAAAGAAAATTGGACATGTAAGTCGTTGAGGACGGAATTTTGCTCTTGTCTACTACCTAACTGCGCTCCGCCAAAAGCTGGTCGCTCACCTTGCAATCAAATGTACCATTCTTCAATGTTTCCTCAGTGTCTATTAGCCATCTTTCCAAGCGCGGCTTCAGCTTACACATATTCTTGAAGCTCAAGTTCAAGGCCTCGAAACGGGAAATGGTCGTCTGGGAGAAAGCGAAGTTGTAGAGACGACCCATTGCACAGCCAACGTCCCCTTGAGTAAAACCTTCAAAGAAAAAATGCAAACTATTAACGACAGCCACTGGCAAGCTCGGAAGACGTGCCAAGTCGAATTCTTGTCTTCTTGAAATAGCGAGCGAAACTTTCCAACTCTTCTATAGCGACCGTACCATCGCCGGGGCTTCGCTGAACGTTCATATCCTCTTCCATCTGCAGCAAAGAGTCGCCGACGTCCGAAATCCGTTGCGCGGACAAACTGGAGCACGGTTCGTCGCAAGCCGAATTGTAAAGCAATTCGTTTGAACTTTCGCAGAAGCTGAAGCTAAATAGCGTGGTAGAACGAAAAATTTCTCAGCCCAAACAGTGTTTACATAGTTTTCTTGATGCAACGTTTCAACGCAACATGACCACCCACCCATAAATGGATACTGGAAATATTCAGTTTTTATAACGTACTTGCAAATATTTGATCCCCAAGAGTCATACCAAATTTTTCCACGAAGGTATGCCCCTGTGGACAAGTGACTCCTTTCGGCTCGGTTGGCTACTGGAGTACGTTTACGGAAATGCGCGCTATTTTGTAGTGAGGAAAAAGTATCAATTTAGGCGAACATGATCAAACGGGCAACGAAAATTCAGTACGCGTGGGATTGTAAATTCAAACATTTAGAGTAAATCTGAAATTCAGGTGCGAACTGCAAGATTTATTACAAATCAGGGGAGGCTGTAAACCCGCAAGATTACCTGAAGTCATAAATTGTTAACATCATAGGTGCACTGTCGATGATAGGGGCAAACAAAAGCATCAAGGTGAAAAATAATCCCGTTACAAATCTTGTCTGTATTCAATGGGAAGTTATTTATTTCTTGTTAATGCGGATATCTTAATGGAAAATTTGGAAAAGTTGGCGGTCTCCACAATAAAACAATTCCATAATCCAAGCGGTCTTTGAACGACATGTAAACGAAACGGCTTTCTGCTACCAAAGGGGGCGGCAAGGAAAGCTTTTCCGTGCGAGACTTGAACAGCTTATTTCCTGCAGAAATTGCTTTCTCCAGAACGGCGAAACAGTCTGGCATAATTTTCCCTGAACATCTACGTCACTGGGCTCAACGATTACGCGAAAATCACTTCTCAAGTTGCGGAGAAGCAACTCATTCGGAGCGCCATCTACATTTCTCATCCCACCAGCTTTGTAGCGTTTTACAAGAATAATGGAAGGCAGGATAGGCATGGCAATTAAGATATGCAATTCAGAATTTCTGCTGCCAGAGTTACATTACTTCACAAAAACTCTGTCTATGACAGCCGGTATCATAGGGCACCCGTTTCTTCGGTCATAAACAGGATAATACTACAAGTAGCCCCAAGGATCGGAGCTTAAAGGAGCATTAACCATCCGGCCTTATTACAGATGCATCAGAGAAAATATTGAAATTCTTAATAGGACACTTGAATTCAAAGTTGTTTTCAAGAGTTCAATTATTGCTGAAGAAGAATGAAAAATGAAGAAAATATTTCTCGCCAAATAGCTGAGTTCAATCATTAATCTAATAAGAATAGAAAAGAAAAGGTCTGCCCGTTTCTCCTATGTAGTAGGCGTGGCAACCGCACTTGATTTCATAAACGACGCCTGGTCTCCTAAACAGTGGAACCTTGATCTTATCACTTCGTAACAGGAAACGGAGATTACCGGAACTTCTAAATCGAACATTAAAGTTTAACGCGCGGTCCAAACGTTTGAGGCGCTTCCCCAAGCCGTTATAGTAAGGGACTTATATCACGGGGTTGGGTAACGAGGCGGACACCGGTGGGTTTATGGATGTTTTAAGTAACCTACGTTGTATAACAAAATTTATAAAGTGTTTTGGGTAGCCATTAGATGTTAGCGTTGTGCAAATGTATTTTAGGAGCTTGGGGGAGCGCCTCCAACGTTTGGGCCAGGCGCTAAACTTTAATGTTCGATCTAAAAGTTCCGGTAATCTCCGTTCCCTGTTACGAAGTGATAAGATCAAGGTTCCACTGGATAGGAGACCGGGCGTCGTTTATGAAATCAAGTGTGGTTGCCACGCCTCCTACATAAGAGAAACAGGCAAACCTTTACTTGATAGATTTCATGAACACACGGTTGCGCTGGCCCGATACAAGACGGCGAAACGAAGACTGAATGGGTTACCAGCGCAACGCCGTGGACGACCCCAAACCCGCGATCCAGCCAAGATCATGGATGAGGCAATAAAGGCTTCCGCGGTTGTGGAGCATGGCTCCACATGCTCACTCAAGCTGCAACCGCGCATTGTCTGCCGTGAAGAGCGTTTCCACCTGCGGCGGATCAAAGAAGCCTTATACATTAGACACAATCCATCCTTGAACCGCGACAAAGGTGTACAGGTCAGCGAAGTTTGGAATGCTATTGTCAATAAAAGCAGCAACTTACCGAGCTGACCTGTACTTCCTTCCCCTTTGTCTCTGACCTGTATTTAAACCGTCAACGGAGTAAAAACTTTCTCTTGGTCGCTGAAGATGGAACTCGACCGTTCCGAAATATACGAGAAACCGTACGTTGTGTTCTGACCGTGCTCTTCCTATAACTACTCTCATCCATCCGTTGGTAGGGAGACCGTGTCAGTTTACTCACAGATCCATCACGTACAGAAAGCAATGGGGCAAAATCCGTGAAAATGTACTATATATATATATATATATATATATATATATATATACAGTAGGGTATCCATTATCCGGAATTCCGAAATCCGGAGTAGTCCAAAATCCGGAACTTTTTAGCGCTTACATGACGTCACTTACATGACGTCACAGGCGAAAATGACATTTTGCGACGTATCTTTTGCACGATAATCTGGGACGCCTGTAAATCATCGTAACACAGTAACACATTCGTTGGTCAGGTATGCTTAGGTATGCGAACAGCCTCCCTTCAGAGTCCATTAGTAAACTAGAAGAAGTGGACATCGAGGAGGTGTTTAACATAGATAACGAAGCTCCGACCGCTTTTCCCTGACGGATGGCGAAATAGCTGAAATGGTCTTGAGTGATTGTGAACATAATCGCAGTGACGACGAAGAGGACGTCGTGAGCACCGCAAAAAGGGTTTCCACACAGGAGACAGTGAAAATGTGTGACAAGCTTATTGAAGCACTAGAGCAACGTGCGTTCATGACAGAGCACGACATCATGGCGATTTATAGAATCAAGGAAAAGCTTCTACAACAAACACCACGATTAACCAGGCAGATCACCTTAAGCGAAGCGTTCAAAAACGTCACCGAGCAGAGAGCTTCGACGTCCGCGGAAGGCGCGCCCGATAATTGAAAGAAGCTACTAATTTCCTAGATAAACTGCTTGAGATTACCTACAACCTCTACCTGCGCCAGTAAATGGATTTTCTACTTGGGTTCGGCCCAAACCTTAGCACTTACTTATGTATACGTATTCGTAGAAATGCACAAGGTACGCTGTAGGAACGCAGCTATGTACTAACAGTGTACTGGTAGCTCAATAACTTCAAGGCATTCCACATATTCCAAAATCCGGAAAATTCCGAAATCCGGAATACCCCCGGTCCCGAGCATTCCGGATAATGGATACCCTACTGTATATATATATATATATATATATATATATATATATATATATATATATATATATGCGACCATTAAGAACACGGAATTTCCCCCGTTTATTGATACCTTTTTATTCCAAAAAGGTGAACATCAGAGCTTTCGGGCGTGTGCCTTCGCCCGTCATCAGTGAAACACTAATTTCATCAACTGCCCAGCCAGTCAACGGTTCGGCAAGCCCCTCCGCTCGACCATCCGGGCTGGCGACATCAACTATCAGGTCTATACCTTGACCTGTCAAGTCTCTGTCGCTCGCCCAGTCAGTCAAGCAGAGGTGCGAGCATCCCCACCGACCAACCGGGACAGCGTCACGAATCCAAATATATATATATATATATATATACAGTGGAACCTCCAAAGTTGACCACCTCTATAAGTTGACCGAATTTTTTTCGGTTGGCCGGCCCCATTGTGAAGCACAGGAGAGTTACCTCTACATGTTGACCACCTCCATATGTTGTACCTTGACCACCATAGCTGAGACACTGGCTATTAATTACTACATGTTTTCACCTGCATACGTTGACCAGCAAAATGCCGTGAACATTACATACTGAAGTTTGCTTGTGTTATCAGTGTGCGCGCAGGTGTCACGACTGTGAGCGTGTCGCCACGTATGAGCATGTGTCATCACTGCATTTTGTGGAACAGAAATCGTTAACACGTGGAAATCATTAGCACGTTTATCAATGTGTGCGTATGTATCATGACTGCTTCTGCCATGGTAGCGCGCATCTGGTGCGACCGTTCGCATTTGTGCCCCATTTACAGATTGGCAAAAGCTGCACTTGTCCTCTCTCTCTTTCACGAGCACTTGCCTTCAGTGCGCTTTTTGATTTCGCCGTTTTGGAGTCTCCGAGAGTAAGCGCTGTACATTGCTGCTGCCCTTTCTGTGTTCGCTCCTACTCTATCATCTGTCGATTCTGCTGTCCGTTCACGACCGCACATCGACGTAACGTTTTACCTTACTCGTGCTTTAGTTGTATTTTACTGTGTTTTGTTTTTACCTTGCTTTTACTGTGTCTGTGCTTTACTTTAAGATTGACCTTAATAAGATATGGCCCAAAGGAAAGCACAGAATGAATTAACGCTTAAGGAAAAAAATGACCTTCTCCAGTTTTTGGAGACGAATAGCGAAAGAATGACCGCGGAACGCTTCGCTGTGAGTAAAACTACAGTCCACAACATCAAGCAACGTAAATCTGAGTACTTAGAGAGGTATGAGAAGGAGAAAAAAGAGTTGCAAAGGAAAAGAAAAAGAAGTTGTCTGCATGATGTGAACGAAGCGACGCTCTGCTACTTCAAACAAATGAGAGCAGCCAACGTCCGAGTTTCCGGACCAATGATACAAGAAGCTGCTAGAAGATATGCACAGGAATTGAAAGTGATTTTCAAGCATCACAAGGATGGCTGGAAAAGTTCAATGTGCGACGTGGTATCTCCCAGAAAGTCTTATCCGGACAGTCTAACAACGTTTCAGTAAAAATTGTGGAAGAGTTTGTTCAAAAGTTTTCTGAATTTTCCTGAGGTTTCAGCGATGAAAACATTTTCAATGCTGATGAATGCGGACTTTTCTTCAAAGCGATGCCTCAGAAGAGCCTGGTTATGAGGGGCGACGCTTGTAAGACCGGAAAACTTTCAAAAGAACGACTAACAGTTCTACTGTGCGCTAGTTTAACAGGAGAGAAACTGAAGCCTTTAGTGATTGGTAAATCTTTAAAACAAAGAGCGTTCAAGAATCTGAATATTGAACATCTCCCAGTTACTTGGAGGTCAAATCGGCGAGCATGGATGACTGCTGACTTATTTGAAGAATGGGTAAGAAGGGTCGACAAAGAAATGAAGAAGAAGAAGAAGCGTTCTATTCTATTGACAGTAGACAATTGTCCTAGCCACCCTCAGGTAGAGAATTTAAGCAACGTTACCTTGAAATTTCTTCCTCCAAATACGACTTCAAGAATACAACCTCTTGACCAAGGTGTCATCAAAGCATTTAAGATGCACTACTGGGCACAGCTTTAGACTGGGTCGTTTCCAAAACTCAAAGAAGTAACCGGACTACTGACGCATCTGCACTCCTTGGATCGGTTAACGCTCTAGATTCTGTTCTCTGGATCAATGTCGCGTGGAACAAAGTACAGCCAGAAACAATAACGAAATGCTTCCGAAAAGCTGGATTTGTCACAAGTCAAAGAAATGTCATTACGGCCTCCTCAGACAGTACATTCAACATGGGAATATACCCAGGAGTCAACTTCGAAGCATTCGTTACAATGGACGACGAATTGGTGACTTGTAATGAACCTGATGCAGAATCCATTTTTCAAGCAGTACTATCCGACGTGCGGGAAATGCATGAGTCGGCTGATGATATAGAAGAAGAAAGCGACAGCGATACAGAAGTCGAAAAGACACTAACAGCCGATGACGTTCGCCGTTCACTACATCAGCTGAAGTTATTTGTTGCTGAAAAGTGCCCCGATATGTTTAATGCAATAGTCGACGCTGAATTTGCTTTCACCACTTACGTCTGCGTGAAGAAAGCAATGCAGACAACGATAGACTCTTTCTTTACAAGTGCAACGATCGGGCCATAAAATGCACTGATTGTAAAACCAGTATTTTATTTTTATTGTCTTAGTACTAATTCCGCTTTTATTATTTTACTTTCGCAACGTTTCTTCATATAGATTACTGCATTCCTTCTTCAGTAAAGTGTTTGGAAGGAATTGTGGTGTGTTTACGACTGAATTCAAGGGGAACCTCTGTAAGTTGACCACTTCCACAATATAAGTTGACCACTTCCACAATATAAGTTGACCACCTCTCTTACCGCCCTTAGTGGTCAACTTATAGAGGTTCCACTGTATATTATAATGTAACAAAATATAATGCAATGAGATTAGGTCTTTTCTGAGCTGTGAGAATGAAAAAGTGCTGCCTACTGAAAAGCCTGTACTTGTTTATCAAACGTGATTGCTCATTTTCATACGCAGATAAAACTGCGAGCACATTATTCCACACGTTCAAAAAACGCGTGTCAAGCCTAACATGCTATAACAGCGCTAAAGCTAGAGTGAGTGGTTCGCCGGCGAGACGCAGAGGCGGCCACAATTGCTTGACCCAAAAATTACCACGGATCAGCCGATAAAAGGGTTCGCTATCCCAACATCCTGGAGCTTGAGGTAACGAGCTCTGCGTTTCATTAAGACAAACTCAAGAATAGCGCACGTAATGGTGAGCAACGTGGCGTCGGGAAAATTTGGGCAACCAGAATAAGCCAAAAGAATTGGCTCATGCGGTGAATACAGAAAATGGGAAGAAAAACGAGAAACAGGCTTACGGGAAACGCCGGACGAAAACAGAAGGCCAAAGAAACAGAAGGAGCATTTTCGAGAACAGCTGAAACAATCCTCAAAACTTTCACTTAGGCTTAGTTGCTGTGTATTGACCACTACGCCAATCATCATTGCTCTCGTTTATTGCGCCCTGCTGTGGTCGAATTATTTTTGCCGCTGATGGCAGAACCTCAGAAATCCCGATAGTTCTGGAATATATCAACAGTCTGATGTACGCACAAATACTTCTTGATGCTTACGGTATAGATCCTGCTTACTTCTTATTCGAACAAAGTGAATGATTTTGACATGGCTTCCGGAGCTTTCTGGGCTACAAACTCAGGTGCATACTTGCATTATATACTAGATCAGTGTTCCCAGGTGCTGCTAACGGCATTGCGGAAAAAGCTATGATGACGTTATATAGAAAATGAGTAAAGGAATATAAGAAAGAACTTGCATTGTAATGGCTTCCCAAAACACCTGGTTAGTTCTATCATAAGAAGGAAACGCGCTGAAAATACAGGGGGAGTCAATCAGACCATACAAAGAATGTACATCTCTGTCCCTATCATCACAGCACCTTACTATTGCTGCCTGGGTTACAAGATTTTCAGGTATTCTTCAAATCGTCATCAAATCTCAGAGCCATATTAAGAAGTGACAACCTAAGAAGTTGTGGCGAAATGTCACATGAGCGCGTTTGCAAGCTGAATTGCAATTGCTCAGTCAACTACATACATAAAACCGGACGGACACTAATGGACAGATTTAATGAGCACCTTTCAAACACTACCAGATACAAGGGTGCAGAAGAAAGAGTACAAAGTAATAGTAACGTTCAGAAAAGGGGTAAACCATCGAAATTAGATTCCCAGATAGTGATGGAAAAGTTGATTCAAGCATCGGCAGTAGTAGAGCATGCTGCCCCATGCAGACGGGAATTTAATGCATGCAATCAGGTTAAGCAAAGAAAACTATCATATATACAGAGAAATCAAGGAAGCACTATACATGGGGTATGACAGCTGCACAGGATATGGAAGAATAATGGAAATAATATATGGAAGAATTCAATTGAAAGAACAAAATACTGTAAACTCGAAAGTTCTGAACAGGTTCCTAACAAAAACACCCACTTAAGTCACGACACTGAAGACGGAGCAGAATAGCTCCAAGAGCTACGTCAAAATTATTCGCTTTGTTCGAATAAGAAGTAAACAGGATCTACAAAGACAAGAAGAAGAACATCGAGAAGAAAATGAGAATATATCCTGTTACAAACCCTGAGCATAAACATACAGATAATCACAATAACAGTGAAACGCTGCTAAGGAAAACGACAATTTAGTGAACAATAATCAAGGTAGCATGATTTGCACATGCGCAAGGGAAGCTTACCCGCTGCGCCCACTGCACGGTGAGGACTGCGGCGCCTGCTCGCCATAGCTAATTTGTTCCACCGGCGGTTGGCCGTTGCACTTCAAGGACGAGTTCCACCACGTCAGAGGCGAGGACATCTTGAATTCCCATGGAACCGCGGGCGCCACTGCCGCGTTTTCGCTTGGCACAAGTTCCTATGCAGAACGAACTCTTCGCTACGCAAATGTATGCGAGTTGATCGTAGTACCGGATTCGGAGTGGAGAGATCCGTAAGAGTTGGACCGACGCAGGGAACTTCCGAGTATAGACTTGGTGCAGAGGCTGCCTCGTCGGATGCGCTCTGAAACAACACATCCCAATGGAAAAGCGTTTCGCGAAGAAGGCAACCTTACGTGGGGCAGTCGTTCCAAGCAGATAAGCTCCGTTTCCGATTTGTCGTGTTTAAGCGATTGCTCGACGGGACCCGCGTCTTGGCCAAACGACATTTGGAAGGCGGATGCGACCGACGGGTATTTCTAAAAGAGTACATTCTTCGCAAACTCTGAAGGGGTGCGCCTCCACAGAATGGGTAAACATTCTTGCGCAATACAAAGCAACTGCCTAAAGAATTGGAAGCTTTTTCGGTAGACCCGTTCTTCCCGCAGCGCTACCTTCGTTATTGTTGACAATAACCTCCCGGACTTTGCCGCATAGTTTCCAGAGCAAGAAGGAGTCAACAATCAACTTGACCATGATGAAATATTTCTTCCGAGGAAGCGCTTGGCTTCATCAATCTTCACCTTTCACTTCCTCCTTCGGTTACGTTATATTCGCAAAGTCTATGTATGCCAATGCGCAACTACCCCATCAGATGAATCAACCGCTCACTGATACGAAGGCGCTGTTAACTGGTTGTCGGCCAAAGAAAACATTTCTTGAATTCAAACCAGTTCCGTCAGCCGAACGGGTCACCAATTTATTCGCCCTTGAGATGGGAGCCGCCGGTTTCTGTCTAAATTGTTCAATGGACAAATGCCGGAACGCTGAAGTACTCCATATATGCGCTGGTCAACTGAACAGTAAATAGACGAACGAATAACCTAATGTGGCTTCCATTGAGAGTTCGTTTGATCAAACCCTAGCGTATGCCGGTGCAAGGAGCGGAGAAGGTTGGAAAACTGCCAACGCCTGGCAACCTATTGTAAGCAAGCTCAGTTTTCTTCAGTGTCCAACGGCAATGTCGCAGATTTTGTTTTTGTTAAAATTTGGCCAAACCCTAAGAAGCAACTACGAAATTTGCCAGCGAATCTACGCAGCTTACTTTAATTAACAGGATGAATTGAAACGCCCTGCTGGATGAAGTCAATAATATGAATATGGTAATTATGCACGCTAAAGTTTCATAGATTCCATTGCAAGTGAATTTGGCCAATTGGAACGGGCTTAAGTTCACTTGTACAAGTTTGTAAGCGATCTGCTCTTCGAGGCAAAGAACGAGACTTGTCACAAAGAATTAGAAGATTATGAACTCCATCCCATACATATCCCAAGCAGCTTCAAGAGGGATAGTAAAACGAAGAATGAACCGAACTTGAGACCTGACGAAAAGCGCTGTCCGCCAGCAAAACCATCATGACGATGCTGCCTTAGCAGCTGCGAACTACTACATTTGCTTTACAGGCATATTTTGTATGAGGTCGAGGACACCTTTGACGCACTAAAAGAAAGACGTGGGCCCTCCCGCGGAGGCGGCTGTGGCGCCGCCATGAGAAATCGAACAATATGCAGAGGCTTCGACAGAATCGGATAAGCAACTTTTAACTGATATTGCAAACAGTACCCACGGTGACGTTATTCTCGAACGCGCAGATGACACAAGGCAAATTCATGGTGCAGTTATTTTGCATGCAAACACAGACGCTGCATGTTAATTTACGGAGTAATATTCGATTGACTCACCTCTACGCCGGCCATTCTTTAGTACACCGCTGGGCACATGTAAATTTGATGGCGCACTTGACCGCCCCTGTGGACCGTTTGGCAGCGAATGGCTAAACAGTCAATTTGCCAGTTCGGCGAGATAATAGGAAACCGCGAAATCGCAGGTCAGCTGGTAAAAACCGGCTCAGAAAGTAAACGCGAAATCGCAGCAACGCCTCGCGGCAAGCGCGGCCGACCTATATATTAAAACAGCCAAAGGAGGCATCCATGAACGAACGGCGATCATGAACGGCCTATTGCTAAGCGTTAAGAAGCTACAACGAAACAAAAATATAATAAACAATCAATCGTGCAACGGTAAAGCAAAGGAAAGGATGAGCACCTTGATTCCGAGAAATGGGCCACAGCAACGTTCTACAGTAACACTCAAAACTCAACTGCCTAATAAAGTACACAAAGGGACCCAGACGGGATAAAAAGTTTGAACTTATTTGGCAAATGATTGCAAAAAGTATAGACGATGCACTTATCAGGAAGAAATCTTGGCGTACTACCGAGTGCCCATATACTTACCGGCAGACACAATGTTCAGTGATCTTTTACTCTTTCGAAAATTTTCCAGGCTAAACGCGGATACGATCCCCGGCAAGTTTAACGTAGCAAAGACGCGATTCACTAAGCATTAAGCCAAGCAAAATTGCGAAGCATCAACAAAATGGCAGTCGCCAGATCGTTCGCACTGAGCTGTAACATCGGCTTGGCGCTAGACGGAAAACGGAAGGCAGTTCGTAGTCGCAGGCTGCGCTTGGAAGCACGGAACTGCGAACCAAACCTGAAAATCAAAATTTGCAAACGAAACGGACTTGGTGGCGATCTTCGACGTTGAGCACAGTTGGGCATTCCAAGTGCGGCTGCATCGGCGCCGGTTGGGTCGTAGAAGGCGCCCTGCGGGCTGTGAAAATGGAATTTCCCGCGCAACCGTCTTTCCGCAGTGCGCAAACATTGGCGCGATAGGGTGCGTGCTAGCGACGGAAAGCAATTGTTCTGCAAAGTTGAGTACTTCGACATGCGTGAACTATTTGAGGTATGGGATGGTTGTTTACCTACATCTCCCGCAAAGAAGACCACCCAAAAGTCCCTGACACCTTGTAGCTCAGTGACACGTTAATGCCTGCGTTAATGCGCGCGAAATCGCAAATCGGTGACGCAATTCGATCACCGTCCGCGAGGTGGGATTGCCAACCTGTCAACCGGCAACGACTGTGCAAGGTATGCACAGCCTGTGGCGAAGATCGGTTGAGCGATCGAGCTTGCAGTGTTACGGCGTTAAAGCGGTTGGACTGCTAAGCGTTACTGCTACGAAATTCGATGTGCACATTCGTGCAGGCTCCGAACTTTTAACGGAAAAGCTGCGTACAATAATTTTTCCAAATTAGGCGTTCCCGTGAAAGGTGCAGTTGCAACGCCTTTCGGACGGACTACATGCGAACCTGCAAATAGAACAACTGTCAAACTGTACCTGACTACCATGTAATTTTCATTTCTCTTCTTGGCACAGTTATTACCCCGTTGGCGTGAATCGTTAGGGCCGTCACCAGTCAGGCAAGTTATAGGCTACGCTTCTTTCCACAGGATCGCTTTGCCCTCATTTCAGGAGTCTTAAATGATGGGCAGGACGATCCGTTTTATCAGCCAGGATTATCCCCAGTGGTATCGGAAATTTAGAATGTCCGTCAGCAGGAAAGCCAGACTGATTCGGCAGAGGCTCGAAGACTTTTCCGAAGCCAATTTGAATATTAAGAGCATGCCCGCGTTCAAAAGAAAAGCGTGAGTTTGCGGCTTATCGTCTTTTGCGCACGTAAAGTTGTTACTTGTTTCTTTTGCGCGTGCTGTCCAGGCTTTTGGTATCCAACGACGCATGTAGCAATTACCTTTGCTTTAGTATTCCGTTTTAGTGAAACTGTTCGTGACAAATGCCTTTTTAACTTATTATTCCTAGGCAAAGACAGTACTTGCCAAGCATAATTTACTCTGTCTGTTTTGGAAGATATTAGCTTAGTCCTGTCTTGTAAGCTGTAACCGAATTGCACCGCCTTAAGACGTCCCTTTGATGCTATATATTCCACTTTTCTTAGGATGTATCTACACTTTAGCATTATGAGTTTGTACCGGACAGGATCGCAGACTTTGAACGATATGACCTTGTGGCAGGGACCGCATGTTTGCTAATTGCTTAAGGATATGATCGGATGAAAACGAGCTGTTTAGGAATGAAAGAATTTCGTGTCCTTATCTTCTGCAGCTTTCCCTGCAATAGTTTAGACTAAAGCTTAAGTCGGTGCGCGATTTGGAACGGGTATAGCTTTGCCAAAACGTTAGCTTTTACCAGACGTTAATTGAAAACAATTGTGCCTCAACAGGTGATGGACAGAATTGGCGCGCCCTTGTTCACGAATGTGTCTTTAGTGCCGCCGTGAATAATACGATGGAAACTGGGGCATTGTGTTTCGGAGTGGAGAACGTTTGCGATCTTCTTGCCTCCAAGCGTTACGCCGTTAGAAGCATCTTCTTGGAACTTGGAAAGTGCACCAAGGAAGACGAGGAGCTTTTGCTCAAAATAAACAAGATCGCTCGACAATACGATGCCGACGTTAACGTAGTTGGATGTAGTCGTGCCAACGCGTCCGCCCATTCAAGTGCGCACGAGGTAACGGCAAACTTTGTAAATTGAAGTAACGGCTGCTTTTGAAAGCAATCATCCATTAGCAAAGCAGATATGCGTTCCCCAATTTGACCATCCATACGTCTAAGCCGATTCGTTTACAATGGGCATGCCTGGAATGAGCTCATAATGATTTTTGTTCGTAGCATTCTTGCATACCAACCACCGCAAGGTGGAAATAAGACTTGCGAAATCGCAGCGCAGTACGTAATATTCTGCATGAATTACATTGATGTGTATCCAGGAGAACAGTTTTCACGAATTCGTGTAGAACAATCCAGAAAAATTGTGCCAAACTGTCCGACATGCCTAAGATGCACCTTTTCTTACATTGTGGATAATTTTGTAAGCGTAGGGCCCACATATGGCTTCGTACGGTAAAAACACGTCCTGTTTATCACTTACTTGTAGCGTCTTGTCAGATTGAGTAAAAGCGCTCTACAGTAAACGTTCTCGAGAAACGCAGGAAATCGTGGTGACAGATACCTTTAATCAAAAAGAAGCGGATGATGCGTGCCTGCGCAAGCTTCGATGTTTATTAGGCAGTGTTCGCTGGATCAACTTTTTAGGGCGTCTACGCGCGATTGGTACCTGTCCGATTCGATGGACTTCCGGTAGCGCCATGTGACGACGTTGAAACGAATGCTGAAGTTGATCAGCATTCTGCGCAAATGAGAAATGGTACAGGATTGAGGTGTTGTTCCAATAAAAACACGTGACAATGCTGAAGCTTCAAAACCAGTATTTAAACGGTACCCTCCGGAACATTTCGTACAAACGTTCCTTGACCAGTCGACCGGCAACTTTCGTTCTCCAGCACATTACACTTTGTAGTGGTCGATTTGTCCTTTCCTTGCGGATGTGACCGGTTTCAGATTGGATCGATGAGTCCGCAATCAGCGGTTTACATTTTCCCAAACAGTGCCAGGCGGTTTATTGTGAACAACGAGGCAACACTAAACATGCCTGTTTCGAAGCTTTCATAATTCATTTATTCCATCGTCAACGAATGTATAGTGATCGGCATATTACTATTATATTGTGACACTGTGTTATGGAATTTTAGGTGCCCTAATGCACGGTGATGTTTCCCTTTGATTCCAGTGCTTAGCTTTCTGTGAGATGGACGTATTGCCGTTAACCCGAAAAGATACAGCGTTGTGGATATTTCACAGATCGACCATGTTACACACCCACTTGACCAGTGTGGCTGTGAAGCAAAGGCTGCAAAAAGATGTGACAAACTTCATGTGTACTTCGAGGCGTTCGTGGCAATAGGCTAAGCACACCGGAGCTATAACATTCGTGCTTTCGCTGTTCAGAATTACTCGCTTTTCCTGTCCTCATGCAGTAATGGCAACGCTTGCATTAAGACATTCTGTAAAACGATTGTTCACGCAAGCAAATGAACCAGCGCAGCAGATGAAAAGACCATGGCGGCAGTATGTTTCATTTTGAATGGACTGAACTGAAATTTTGTTTGCTTGAGGAATAAAGGACTTCCATCGGTTCCTTAGAGCTAGTGGACTCACCTATATGTTGGTGATATGCAAGAAGTTGGTAAGTGAACAAGAGCGACAAAACATTTGACGAACAGGTCGAAAAGACACAACTACGTGTTTAACAGTTAGTATCAGGGCTTACTAAGATAGCATTGCAGTGCTGCGAAAGCGTTGGTTTACGTTTTTATCCGCTGGTCACGGGACATATGTAATCCTGGAAGCTGTGAGATGTAAAGTAAAATAACTAACTAGGTTGGCGTAATATCTCTCAAGAACAATAAGCTACAGTCTTAACAGTAAAAAAAATTAAAAGACGGTTTGCACTTGTCGAAGGAAGATAAATTAATGGTGAGCATCATCGTTGTTGTATGTCCTATACTGGATAGGAGTGCCTAATTTCTGCACACTTTAAAGCTGGCAATTGATATTGCGTTAATGACAGGACTTTTAAAGCATCTGAGAAAATAACGTACACTAATGTGCTTTACGATTCTGATCTTCAGCTCGTACGCCATGTATTGCAGGCTGCAGGGAAGCCCTTCGACTAGTTATCAGTGAGGTATGGTCAATTTTCTACCGCAAGATCAAAGGTTTCATAGGTGATTGGAATGCTCGTATACCCGTGGAGATTGCTCAGTAATTCTGTAATTAGCTGTTAACAAAAGCGAACACTGCTGAATTTATGAATTCATTTAAGTTGGTGCTTTTGAACATTTAGCAGAGATGCCCAGGTTGGTTATTAAAGATGCACGGAACTGTTTAAATTAGTTCATAATTAACTGTGAAACTTGTCGGACCTGTTACAAAAGCTCTTACCCTGAAGAGCTACAGTTAACTTGACAGTTAAAGTAGTAAGGGCGGTCAGATAAAAGAAAATCATCTGGAATACTTTCATTTACTGTTAACCACTGGCGTTCGCTTAATTCGTCACTTTAGAATGCCTCGGATTGAAAGCTTTCATCCGAAAGAAGCGGTAGCGGAACTGTTGCCATTCTTTTGGGTGGGAGGAGTTGTTCTTGTCGGTATATTGTCCCTCACTTGCAGTAGGTGGCGCAAGTCACGGTGTTGCAAGAAGAAAGAAGATTCAGAAGTGCACGTCGAATTGGACATTCAATCACCGGGCACCCCAGGTCAGCCTGGCAACAAAGCTCCAATGTCCCCGGAGTCACCTGCAGACAAGCACCTGCAAGAGTTGGTGAAACCAAAGCAAGGGTGGTTTGAACCCAAAGGAGGTAATGCTAAAGCGGAATCAGAAATGGAAACAATGCGCAAAATTCCCTCAATAGCCGAAGTTAAGCAGGGTGCGTATTGGACTAAAATTTCACTAAATTTAGTGTTCGTCAATTGGTGTTATTTTGTTTGAATATGGTTAGCGAATAATTGCTTTCCGTCACGGAAATCTTTACGTAGACTTACTTAGGAAGGTACATTGTTGCATGCGGTATTCTGTGCCAACTGCAAAATATATATGGTGTTATCCCACCTGTCAGCAGCAGTGGCAGAATTCATTACGCCGCTCCTTAGTAGTACCCAAATGTTTGTATGTCAAATTACAAGCCCTTCTGACCTCGGAAGGGCGAGCGGAACTGTTCGGAAAGCAGAACGACTTCAGTTGCTCACAGTCATCACGTAGCTTTCGAGCATACCGAAATATCGTACGCTAGCTACTGATACGAAGCAAAGCCATGTGTTTGTCTAATGTACTTTAGTACTTCCGCGTTGCTTTTACGTTTTTGATGGCAGACATTCTCAAAAGCGAAACGATGTTTGCGGCACCTACGACTTACGGCCCTGTTAGTAAATGTTCCCCATTTTCTTTTCACGCATATTGTTCTCGACTGCAGGTGTTACTATGCACCCTATCCTCAATTGGTCTCGTTGGTATTTACATCTTTTTAGTGATGTAATATCAATGAGCAAGTACGAAGCCTCGGTTCTAACTTGATCCATCATCAGCTAACACCCCTTCGGGCCAAAGCCGTTTCTTGCCAACCTGCTATAGTAAATTGCTAGCCAGCAGTTAATCAACAGAATTTTTTCAGCATTGAAAGAATATCAATACCAAATGTAACCTCTTGAACAAGCAAGTTCCCTTCTCGGCGTTAATAAAGTTGCATTAATTGGCTTTTGGATGGTATTAGCCATAATTTTGAAAAACATTAGAAATATCCCTAGTAGAAATCCCCTATTCGCTATAAAATGGACTAATGCACCAATGCTGTAAATGAAAATGTTAAATGCCTGTGTCAAATTAAGTAGTGAACATTTCCAAAATCAAACATTTCAGCATGTGTTCGAACAGCTGTTTCAATTTTTACTCAGCTTAGCTGGTAGTAGGATAAGCGAGAATAGTTCTCGCTTATCCTACGAGAACTATTTCATACGCATTTTCAGATAGCGCTGGAAGTTGTAAGAAATTTCTGTTTTTGATGTGATAAAATTGAGGTATAATCTTATCAACTTCATAAACACGTTTTTTGGCCGAAGTCTCAATGCAGCTTAAAACTTCAAACACGGGAATTCACATATATTGATTTTCACCCATGTCACCTTTTCCCCTGGCAGCTAACAGTCTCAGTATCAATAGCAAGTTCACTTATAACTCACTGAGTTCCGGCTAGAAATTCACTGACAATAAACGTTCCGGCAATGTAATAATGTTCCTTCATATTTAACTGCGTATGGTAATGCGTCCCAAAAACAGAAATGCCAACCGTGAGACAGCGCATACTGCATGCTGACATTCACTGTTAGCACAGAGCAATCGCTTTGACTGGTACCATCTATTGGAAAGCAATAAAATGAAAAATGGGTGCATAATTTCGAAGGTCCATTGAATCTTGTAATCGAATGATTAAAAGATTCAATGAAACTACAGGATTGTATAGCCATTTTGCGATTTATTAGATTTCAACAGATGCCAACGGTCCAAAATATTGTAATCGAATATGTCCAGTAGTGAAAAATTTATGGCCGCTTCAAATAGCGGTTGACGTATAAATCAACAAATATTACCCATGATTATTAGGAATAAGAAGAGGAAGCATGAGAAATGTTGAACAGTCAACTTACTGTGTACAATTTTTAGACGATGCTAAAAAGCCGGCGAAAGTGAAAAGCGGAGCAAAAGACTATGAGACAATGGTGAACATTGGATCTGATATTTGGAATCCGAAATAAAAAGTAGTAGATAAAGATTCAATACGCCATCGCATTTTTTAACATGACGGTACCCTCACGCTCATTCAACGTAGATATTGAGATTTTTGGTAAAACCGCGTAAAGGTTTCATTCACGAAACTCAATCGTCAAAACTCTGCCTTTCCACTACGTGGGAGTCAAACGAGCACGCCGAAATACGCTTTCTAGTAAGTTCCACATTTCTGTTAGACCGAAATGGCACTTTAGAAAAGACAATAAATTTCCTGTTTTTCTTAAGTTTCTACAGCAGGCTAATCAAGATAGAATAGCACGGTTGCCGTGTACCAATGCGCTCCGAAAGAGGTGCTCAATTTGATGGATCAGAATTGGTGCCCCAAAAGGATTAGCCCTCGTAGAAGTCAGGCAGACCTTTTTGCGAGCGCGGTTTTCAAGAAAGGAATGTTTCTGAGTAGCTTAAGTTTTGCAGTCTGCAAGGCACACGCGGTTACCTTCCACGCAATTATGCCGCAGTCATCTGTAGGTACCGAGGATCCTACAAACCTGCGCTCAATGTACGTCTCCGTCATACTGACTTTTTCAATCGTTTTTGTGATGTCAGCTGAGGTAAAGGTCTTCCGTACATTTTTCAGCCCCTTCATGTTTTCACCACCTTCACTTTCACGCGTCGCTCATCTATTACTTTTAGGATTAGAGTTGTTTCCCCAACTTCTTTCTGTTGGTAAACATGCATTAATACGTCTTTCATCCTAAGACAAGTAAAGTAAACTTCCACAAGTGGGGAACAATTCTGGGTAAAAGTAATAGAAGTCAAATTGCATTTGGACGTTTTAGGGTTGCACAGTCAGCCATTCTCCCGAAACGAGACACTTCATGTTTGCGTTCAGTTCGTCGAATGTCTCTTTACGCTGCCATCCAAACAACGGAGCGATAGGCCCTGCGTTAGATTTGATATTGGCACAAAGTCAACTACGGATCATTGCAGATCCGGATATCAGCTGGACAATAATGTTTGCGAATATATGAACAATTTTGCGTATTCGCGGAACTGTTATAGCATGATCTATTAATAGTATGGCTACAAGTCAAGTTAAATGTTTGGCCGATTGTGCCGGTGCATTTTACTCGGGAAACTTGAAAAATTTATACTATCACCTTGTCGTTAAAGCGGCGGTCGATGAAAAATTCAGAGCCACTATCATATGGACATGCATACTTGTTAACCAAACAGAAAGAACTTGCGCTCGATGCTGAAAATTTTCCTGGGGTATCTCGTTCTGCCCCCAGTTTTCGGTTGCACTTTGGTTGTAACACGTGCAAAGTGCGTAAACGATCGTTTCATGAATTAGCCACTGCAACGTGAAATTTACGCTGACTGAGCAAAGAACACGCGTGCACGTTGTTCATGCACGCATGCAGCAAATGTTGCGAAAATAGGTTGCATCCCACTCTCGATGGATTTGTACAGACTATTCGTATTATTTAATTCATGTTACTTGCAACAATCAATTTTACCGAACATTGAAGAATTTGCACATTACCCGGCATAGAGTTGCGAAATATGCATTGTTCAAGTCGATTAGTCATGTCTCCATGGAGTTAGCGTAATTCATTCCAAAGTGGAAGTGCAATGCGTAAGCGTCATGGCTGTTTGTTCAATCAACAGACGGGAGCCATGTATTAAGATACGCGTGTATATATATGTGTGAGTGTGTGTGTGAAGGAGAAATAGAATAACCGCAATAAACTATGCGTAATACAGCTTTACTTTTCCCTCTGATATTCGTCGTTGCATTTGGAACCAACCGTAAGCTGCGGATACATTCTACAGCTTTTCTTAAAAATTGTTACCTCAGAATAAACCATTCTGTTTATTTTCCCGTGCTAATTTTCCCTTCGATTTAACTTGTGACCAAAACGAAAATATCTAGCGAGGCAACCTTGGGCCACTGATAAGCTGACATTGCGTTTCAATTCTGAACTTATTTTTTATGCAAGATAATCTGCGAAACATTTGAAAAGATATAAGCAGCATTTTCTCGTAGAGAAAAAGTAAGAACATTCGATTTGTGAAAACTAAAAGCTTTCAAGCCAAAAATGGTACGAATGAATAAGGGTAGACGAAACATGAGCAAACCGTACCAACCACATTGATTCAGATTCTGAAACGTGGCGCTGAAAAACCGTGACGCATTGCAATTCAGCATAGCAATGGAAGAACGTCGCGCCAAGGTTTCTTTAATTGTCTAGTGGTAGGGCTTGTAGCTCAGGTAACTCTATCAGATATAACTGGCTTCAGGCGTCAGGCCCTTTCACACCCCGAGGCATGCGGTTTCCCTTTACAATTCACGCTGTTCACACGTTCACTGCTCCACCTGTTTTTAAAGGGCGCTCTTGGACCATACGGTTAACTGACAGTCATCGGTAGGTGGTAGAGCAAATACAAAGCGGGAGTTTTCGTTCACTCACCCGAATGTGGTCAGCCTAAGAGTGAGCTGTGAAAAAGTCTACTTTTCCCAGTGCTCATTGTTGTGTGTTAGCATGGTGCAAGCGAAAAATGGATTGCAACCACATACTGCACATTTTCCCAAAAAGTATTAGAATTGCAACGTAAAGTTGCGTCCTCCTATTTTTCCTGAGTGCCAAGAAACCGTCAGATTAAGAAGGCTATGGCACACTCTCTTGCATTCGAAACTATGCCTTGAAATAATGCAAGAACGCAGTTGACTAACGGTCCTATTACTTTACCAGTTTCAAAAGTACATGTTCATTCTGTTACACTTGCCGTTCCCTTTATTCTTTTTCCGCCGTTCAGAAGATCCATTCGACCACGATTTTCCTGAATGCCCGGTCATCACGGAAAAAATTAGACAAGACGCTAGTAAGTGCGCAGAGGATGAATGCCCGGGAGGACAAATATGCTGCCAAGGTTTCTGCACCGACCCCATGCCACCAAGACGTAAGTCAATTCGCATCCGTGTACCGATGTTCATACGTGGCCATAATATATGAAAGGAAGCATACTGATGAAAGCAAGGCAAGAGGTGCAAACCATTTTATTATACTATTTTGATAATATCACATAACTTGCTCCTGTTGTAGCGGTTGTTGCTAATTAGCGGGAAGTTTAGCCTCTTGCCAGTTTCCCATGCAAATCAGTGCAAACTTAATCACATTGTTTATACATAACGTAAAACTAGCTGACACTTAGTAAAAACCAGTAATCAAGCAAATTTCGCTCGCGGATTTTTCCCCGTTGGATAGGCCTTTTATTCTTCCAAAACAAGGCACCCGTTATAAAAGAAGAAGATTATATTAACCAGTAATCAAAGAATAATATCCCCTGTAACGCGCCAACAATTAACTCTGAGCGTATGGATACACAAGTGACTAGCAAAACGAACGTACCCCCTCTTCGGCGTGTGAGATAATTGCATTTTCATATGAAATCCTTATATTAGTGTGAGAACGAAAAAGAAGTTAATTGAAAATGAATTTACAAAGCGAGGTGGATTATTGTGTCGGCTTCAGCGCATATGTTGCTTCCGTTTTTACCTGCTTTCTGCGTCTTTTAGCAAAAGCGAAAGAAGGGCTATGTCCGCAGGTCCGTAAAATACGAATTGTCAGAAAAAATTGCTCACACGACACTGAATGTCCTGGGAAGCAGAAATGCTGCCAGCAGGATGGGACAACTGCCTGCACTGAGCCAAAACACATATTGAGTAAGCCAGCATGTCTGCACTAAGTCTAGAATTATCACTGACTGGCAAGCAGTTGCATGAATGCCTCAAATGCCACTTTCCTGCACATAAGTAATGGCTAACTGAAGGAATTTTTCAAAACTAACAACTGAGCGTTGGACTAAATAAAGAGGAACTCTATTTGCATATTCTGTTTCTTTTAGCCATTGGCTTCCACAGGAAAGGTGGCCATTGCCCGCCGGTGCTGTCGGATGAGCTTTGCCAAGGTGCCAAGCTCTGCAACGGAGATGCGGATTGCTTCGGCTATGACAAATGCTGCCCAACCGACCTGACGTTCCGCTGTTTAGGAACTCAGCATAATCCAGGTAGGAATGCTACCTCCTTCCTATGTTGCTTTCGAATAGAGGAAGAACCATCCGTTTTAAATGTAGTTAAGCAACCAGACGTGCAGTTGGACTGTACAATAGCCCGTCTTTGGCGCTATCTTTGACGATAAGTATCCTGCGCTTTTATTGAACTTCACTTAGTGCTATGAGAACTAATCTGAGCAAATGGAGTTCTTGAAGCAAAATAGTCGGGATGCTGGGCACTGTATACTTTCATTGCACCCTTGCCTATTCTTCAGTTTTCACGGGCTTTCACGTGCTCTCGTCTTGTTAAGTTGATTCGCCGCTGAAGATTGTACATGAAAAGGCTTGAAAGATACTAACTGTAAATAGCAAATTGTATCAACTGGGTACAGTTCTTAAAAAATGATGAAGAAATACAGCGCTCTACAAAAGACACTTTCCACCTGAGGAAAGGTCGCTTCGTCAAATGTGGCATTGTGAGAAGCATAGAAAAAGAGTAAAAACTGAATTGCCTATTATGCATCTTAAGCTTAGAGAATGTGAGCTACTTAATCGCTCCCTCCAACTCCTTTGCCCACAGAAAACAGCCATAGTTGGCCAAAGAGAACGGTGAGATATTAATACACATTTAAGACAGGAACATGGCAACGGGAGATTTCGTTATGCAGTTTTTCTACGGATTCCTCCCGCTGTTCTGTGCCTGTGACGGGTCTTTTCTGTTTCGTTCCCCCTACTTGATTATCATTTCGCTAGGGGGCGCTGGGGGCGCTAATGACGTTTCTGTTGCCGAAAGCTGATATAAAATGCTACGAAGAGGGCGCCGAGATGCATTAGCGATCGTAAACTTCAAGAGCCTTTGTAAGATGCCTTCGTAAGTTAAAAGGGAGACATGTCTCTTATTTTATGGTTTAGGCTTAGGTAAGGGCAGAAAATGATGCCTATGGTTCTGTTTCCTTCGTAAGTTAAAAGGGAGACATGTCTCTTATTTTATGGTTTAGGCTTAGGTATGGGCAGAAAACGATGCCTAGATTGCTTCGAGCGCTCGGCCTGCAAAATGTGACGGTGGCGCCACCTATGACTCCAACAATTAACGGGCCAATCAACGTATGGATGACGTTATAACAGGAAGTTACAGTATGACGGGGAACGAGACAGAAAAGATCCCCTGTGACTAAACGTAACAGCGCCCTACCAGCGGATGGATGGGTCAGTTATTAAGTAAAAATTTTCGGAGCAAAAGACTAGATATCCTCGGAGCTTTCGGAGCAACCTTGTTTCGTCTTCAACGAGCGGCAAAGGCAAAATTTTTTGCCTCTGCCGCTCGTTGAAGATCTATCCATCCGCTGATAGGGTGTTATTACGTTTACTTTCAGGCGCAGAACAACGGGAGGAATCCGTAGGCAAAGTGTAGATATTAATGCAACTGACTGCATGACTGACTGGGCGGGCGACTGACGCTTGATGGGTTAAGAGTAGACCTGTTGGTTGATGTCGCCAGCCCGGATGGTCGAGCGGATGAGCATGCTGAACCGTTGGCTGGCTGGGCAGTCGACGAATATTTTGCATTGCACTGATGACGGGTAGAAGAGGATTACCCGAAAGCTCTGCCCATTGGAGATGGGAAAAATAAAAACGTTCTTATAGAACGGGGGTTATACCGTGAGAAGAATCGTACGTAACCGTACGCCTACCCCGTCAGAGAAAAAGCATTTCTAGATATTAATGCAAACATAATGGTACTTTGCCCGGTCATTATTGCGGCACGTGCACTGAAATGCAATATTAGTGCTGCCTATACAACTCTGTCTTATGAGCAAATATTTCTTCATAAGCTTAACGTTGGAATGTTGTATTTAACCGTTAAGCAATTGCTATTCAAGTATCTCAGCCTCAGTACATTATAATCAGCAAAAAATACATCCAACTACAGGAACAATAATGACTGCATCATTCAAGCATGTATTATAAATTAGCTTTCACTGTGAGACGGTAAGCAATTTTTATATCCATAAAAATCATTTAATTCATTATAGTAGTGCTTGAACAGCTACAGAGTGAAGAAACTGTCTTGTACGCTGTATCTATCGTAATTTTTTGTTCCTTGTGCATACTAATATCAAAACTGCCGCGGATTTGTCATGAGAAAGTGAAGCAGCTTTAGTTATTATGAACCCCCTCCTTTCGCAGACGAGGAACTAAGCGTAAACCGATATTCTAGCTCCGCCTAAGGTAGGATCTTGCAAAGAAGCTGTGCCTGACAAACGTCCATACTCCATTCTGGGATCTCTCTGCAAGGACGATTATGATTGTATTGGTACCAAAAAATGCTGTTTCCACTTTCTCGCAGATGAATGTGTGAATCCTGTGATGTGATGGCTATTCCGTTTCAATATCCAACGCATGAGCAATAATAAACAGCTGTGAATCTGCTGCTGTTGATTTATGTAAAAGTCAGCGTCCTCAACGAAGGATCACGCAGCATATTGCATGAAGAAGTTGCTTTTACTCATGTTTGTTCTCCTGCTATTCTCCCTTCATTCATCGCAGAGTGCATGAAGAAACACTTATATTAGCCTTCCAGTATCTGCAAATGATATTTGGAACAACGTTGCGGAAAGGAATTATTTGCATCAAAAGCACACAAACACGGCAACTAAATGTCCTAGAGAATTTCTATTCCTGTAAAAGTTGAGGTAACCACATACCATACATCGCAACTTTACTGTTTCAGCAGTTAACGTAAATGTTAACACAACATAAAGGTCAATGGAACCACAGCTGGGTAAACCTTGATGTTTATGCGCAAGGGCCGCTCGTTTTGCGACGCAATGCCTGGCTAAAAAGCATTTGGTCAAGAGATAATGTTAGCATGAGTTTTACAGTTTTGGTAATCAGGAGATTTAGTTAAGTCCAATGGAACTATTATATTAGCATATGCACACTTCAAGTTCTGAGAGGAGCGGAATTGCCTGACTATGGTTAAAACCGGACGTCCTGAAACAGTTCAGTCAGACACGGAATCAACAAAAACTCTTGTTTGTTGGATGCTTTTATTCATTTGCATCTTGATCATAGATGTCGTAGTAGTAAGTTGACCCAAAATAGGTTTCCTTTCCTCGGGCGTACGCGAAATTGGAGTCGGTTGCGTCTTTCTCGGACGCGGAAAGGCTTTTCCCGTAAACCTGAAAACGGACTACTTTAAACGCGTGTGCTGCTCCGAACGTCCAGAGGTACGCCCACCAAATGACAATGTGGCACCTCCCAAGGCAGAATGCAATAAAAAACGCGTACAAATGCTAACAGGCATACATTTTTCAATCCCCGCATTCTCTGACGCACATTCACAAGTCAGCAATACTTAAAGGCAAGGCTAGAGCATTATGTTCAAGTATTTTCGTGGTTAATACAGGTAGTCCTCGGTTAACGTCGCAGATGCGTTCCTGGAGATGGGACGTATAACGAAACGGCGTATAACGAAACCACTTCTTCCATTATACAAATAGCACATGTGGGAGCCGCGTTCCGCCGGCATATTTATAGTCAAAGAACATTACTTAACCATTGAACTGCGACACGTCAAACTTTCACTTTCAAACACTGAAACAAGTACATGCTTTAAACGTTTTTTAAAGACTTTTTAAAGTATACTCATCATTTTTTAAATGTATATGACGTAGTATACTAAAAAATGTATAAGAATTAGACGATCGTTTAATCAAGTTTTGGTGAATCTGTTCCATGATTTGCTGGGACTTTCGAAAACTGTCTAACGATTGTTGCCTCGGCCATTTTTCCATTTGTTCATAGAATTCCCTGTGGCATTTGCATTCGCTCATTATTATTCTATTTGCTTAAAGCCTTTCCATTTCTTCCATTGTCTTACTTCTGTTACGAGTTAAGGTGCTAGCTTGAACAGACCTTAGGGTTTAGGCGTGAGCTTCAATCTTCTCAGCGTTACTACAAATCGTTCGTACAGCAGTTGGGGGTAAACAAAGAGCTTTCGCAATATCCACACTTCACTGTCCATCAGCAGATATCTGTGTAACTTATACTTTTGTCATTAATGTCACTCCTTTTCTTTCCTTTTTGGAGGGGCACACGTCTGGGCCAGATAGGGAACGTTTAGCACTCATTACATCAAAAGTGTCCATAGCTGTAAATGTTGGTAATTGGTGCCAATATACACCTGGAACCACAAAGGAGGTCAAGAAATAAGAACGCTAAAACCAAACCGACAACAAAACTATCCCTATCACTTGCATTATAGAACAGCTAGTAGACAGAAACTGAGTGTCTGTTGTAACGTGCCAGTTTTCTCCATGAGCTACGTATAGTGAAACGACGTATAACGAAACGACGTAAAGCGAGGACTACCTGTACTTGAGGGCTAAAATTTTAGCAGGCACCCAAAGCTGAAGTATACATGATGATGAAACCTCAAATATGTGTACACAAACTATTTTTCAACGAACGTACAAACAAAAAAGTAACAAAGCATTACTAAGCACATATCAATTTGCACGTGCAAGAGTCAGTAGTATTTTGTCGAAGTTGTATGCTGGTGCTTGGCATACTGAAATTATAAAATGCGCATGCAACCAAGCGAATGCAGTTGCTGCGTTGAACAGCATTACGTGCTAAGCAGGATGGATAATGCATAAGGCTTATTAAACATATGGGTAAGCAGTTGTGAATATATCTGAAGAATGTATGAACAGGCATCTATGTTAATCAGCAAAAGTGCTAGTACATTGTCGAACGGTATTCGACGGTGCCATTGAAGCAAAGAAAATTTGCCCCGAAAGTATGCACTTATGCATTGTGTCTATCAAAATGCCTCTTCGCGACACCATTAACTACTGGCACAGTTTACAAAATTCCACTTGCGCAACGCCGTCGCCTTCGGAAAATCTTTGCACTTCTGTGCCACTGAAACGTCTGGCTTGAATAAAATTACTTACTGGCAAGTATGACAATCTTCTTGCTGGTTTGGAATACCGTGACGAGGAGACGGCTTGCTTTGCTACCGGTAAAAGGCATCGCATCCCAAGAAGCGTCAGGCAGCACTTTCGAATGCCCACGCATTCGTAATCGTGTTCGCACGAACTGAAGTGCTCTAGTTCGAAGCCTTCGGGAACAACCAGAAGGGGGCATTCTCCGGCTTTCTCAAAGGGGCAGCAATTTTCAAATATGCACTGGTAGGCCGGCGGACATTGCAAGTTGTTACCGCATATTCCGGCCGACATTTTCCCGCCGGGACAGATGACTGAAATTTAATCTAACTGGACATCCGATGGACGCGGGTGTCGCACGGATATCTTATTACCCCTTTCGTTGTCCGGCAATATGCAATAATTTCCGCTCAAAGTTTCGCAGCACTTTCTGTGACCGCCGCATTCTATGTCTGACTTGCACTCATTCACCGTTAGGACTGTGAACGTCTCTCCCAGCAAAGGGCACAACCCGTATTTGTCTAAAAAGCTGTGTTTCTCAGGCTTCATCGAACAGTAAATCTCACCGAAGCCCTTGCCGGCTATTTGCTCAGAAACCATCGTAAACGAAAGCAACCGCAACAGTAGGCCAGCAAAGGAAGACATTCCTTGATCGACAGGTGTACCGCAGGAAACGGTCGAGGCGAATATGTACATCAGACGGAATGCAGTTGGAAGAAAAAATACAACAGGTTGTCCAAGGCATTGAACATTGCCAAAAATAGGCCAACCATTTGCGCCGTGACCAGTGTTATCATGAGCTGTCGATTTTCTATTAATATAGGTTAGCCTAGCAATAGAAGAAGGCTGTTGTCTGTCAACTTTCAGTGGTTTGCGCTCTAACAGCCTCCATTGAGGAATTACATATTCCAACATTAAGTTCGAACTTCTGAACTGGAGGACCGACCGCATTCCATGCAATCAGATATTTTTTATAGTAGCACCTGTTCGCTCGTTGTTGCAAATTGTAGTAGAGTATGAGGCTTAAATTGTTTTCTTCGTTTTGGTCTTACGGCTGAGAAAGTTGAGCAACGAACTAATGCATCACACTTCTAGTTGCCTGCATACCGACTTAAGCATTCTGTGGGAGCCATTAACTTGCGTTGAAAGCAATTATTGTTAAGGAACTGATGCACAGGGTCGAATGCCATTGCACAACTACGTTCAAGAAAGTTACGAAACGTGAAAGCCGCTACTCCAAATGTTTGCACCGTTTACGTTAAAAGCGCGTAACAAAACACTCAGCATTTATGACAAATGTTAATGCTTCCAACAAACACTTGCTTTTATGATATTAATATATACGCGTTCTTTAGCGATTTGGAAAATTGATGCAGTCATCTAAATGATGCTGCTTCAAAAAGAGCAAACAGCACAGATTAGCTTGCGAAAATGCAAATTTTGTATGAATGCACAGAACACTGGGTGTTTTGTAACGGGCTTGATCATGTTCGAATATCTTTTTTTTCGGCTGTCGACCCGTTTGATGGTGTCTGTAATAGATCTGAAAAACACGCCCTACCAGCGGATGGATGGGCAGTTATTAGAAGGTATCACAGAAAGAACGCTTACCGATCAGAGCACATGAATGCACAGAAACGAAAACAATTATGCTACCATCGAAAAGCATTACTGTGAATCGCTGCCAAAGCTGTTTACCAACTAAGCGTTTACAAGGTCCCCGTAAAGTTGTTTATTGAATTCACAGTCATCAAAAAAAGCGAGATGCATACCGAACTTACTAACGCCTATAAAATGCTGCGAATGCGCATTCGCAATTCCTTGCGGAACATGAATGACATTAACATATACAATGTTTTAACGTCATTTTTCATGAGCACAACTGAGTTAATCATTCTTCAATTCTGCTTCCCCAGGACCACTTGAAACGTCACTTTCAATTCGTCCCATCGAAATCAGTGCAAAAGAAAACGAAGTCCATAACGAGACCTCGAACCGCCCTTCGGTGACCTGTCAGTTTTACTTGTGCAGGCAAGTCACGAAAACAAGCACTGCTCCCCTCACTAAACCTTTCGTGTTCAGGAAGCATTTTGACTGTCGCTTGCCAACCTTGTCAAATCTGTCCGTTTTAGCATATTCCCAGCCGTAGTTCGGAAGCACGTGCGAGACTTGACATATTTCACAACGTAAATCTTTTTAATAAAACGGAAGTTATTCAACAAAGCGTTCCTGCACTACAGCGTGCAGTTGGAGCAGAATGGATGAAGTCATGGATTACAATGCCGTCTAGTTTAATATTGTACCTTCGTGCCGTTATCATACTGTATGAAAGTTTCCTGATTTTCCTGTCGTTGTCTTTTGATTGTTCTTTTGTTCTTGCGGTTATATAATATTGGTATGTATTTTTTACCGTAGTAAAGGACAGGTGACATGCTATTGTTTCTGTGCGCGTAGTTTTTAAGGAAACATTTAAGAAAACACGTACAGCGTCCCTGCATGACGATGATCTAAAGTTATCATTGTTCATCTATCAATGTGTTTGCGTTTCGAACAGTAAAGCAATTAACCGATTCGTGTAACTTAATAGGAGCAGGTAAGAATTTCCTACGTACCTGTTTATTCCATGCAGTGGCAGCTCGTAAATGTAGTATTGAATGATTGAGATAGCAGCGTTGAATTTGGTGAATTGAGTGATTATGGAAGTTATTGAACGTTTATGCTCTGTAAGAATAGTCTTACTCCAATTTTTGTGAGCCAGCATACATTACAACGTCGTTCATGTGTAATACGTTGCAATTAAATGTCGTTCTGCTTAGATGGGTGAAATATTGTAGCTTGAAGATTGGATGTCTTGTAACGGATCTTCTGTTAGGCATGATGGATTTTGGTGCGGTTAGTGCCCGGTTGGAAGTCAAAACATGTTAGAAAATATATCGACAACAACGCGAATGGATGGGCAGTTATTAGGGTAAACCAGTTGCCAAAGATTGCCATACGATCAAGCATGGCAATTCAAACCCGAAGAGTACTATTCGCCTAAGACGGAACAAGGTACTTCCGAAAGCTACGAATGTTTTACAGTGTTCTGAAAATTTCCCTAATAGCTGCCCATCCATTCTCGCGTTGTTGTCGAAATGTTTTCAGACACGTTTTGACTTCCAAACTGACACAAGCCGTACAAAAATCCGTCAAAACATTATGCAGCTTCGATTAATGCTAATATGTAAGCTTAAATTTTCTCCCTGGACTTATGAGTTTCCATCTAGGCTCTTAGGCGTAAATGTTTTATGGTTAGTTTTGTTTTCTCAATGCGTAAGGATTAGTTTTCGTAATGTAAAAGGTGAATAGGCGAGTTTGATCTGTCCCTGATGCCCGTTTCCATTGTTCATCTTGGATTTGCCTGCAATTATTCGTCATGCTTTCTTGTGGCAGAATTCCTCTGTTGCTCAAGCATTTTCTCGCTTGCTTTTGATGCTCCTTGTTTTATTTGTTGCTGATAAGTAACAGAATGATATATTGAAGATTTTACTGTTTTTTCATTAGCGGCCATTTCGCCCAAGCTTCAAAGTGTATGTTTAAGAAAACCAGTTACGATTCGGTTGATTTCAAAGGGGAGGATGGCTACTGGCCAAGTAATCGTGAAAGAAGCGGTTCAACGGCTCGACTATCTTGGAATAAGCTCGTGGCTGTGCGAACGATGTTCTGCCGTGGGCATCAAGGACCCAACGCCAGTTCAAGTGAATTGTATACCGCAGGTGTTGGCTGGCAAGGACGTCATTGGGTGCTCGAAAACGGGGTCGGGCAAGACGTTGGCCTTTGCTCTGCCTATAATTCAAATTCTAAGCGAGGATCCTTACGGAATCTTTGCCCTGGTGCTCACTCCATCCCGAGAGTTGGCTTTTCAAATTGGTGAACAATTTACCGCCATCGGTATGCCGCTGGGTCTTCGCGCTAGCATAATCGTTGGAGGTGAACGTTAAACAGCTGTGTGCGGAGTAGTAATGGAGCTAATCGGTAGGTCGGGATTCCATCGAGCAGGCTAGAGAATTGGCCGAACAGCCTCACGTGGTCATTGCAACGCCGGGTCGTTTGGCCGATCACATGGTATCGCGTAGCGAGGAAAATTGGTTTGCCAAAATCCGGTTTCTCGTTTTGGACGAGGCTGATCGCCTGTTGGAAGGTCAGTACGATGTTCAACTGCAAAGCATCTTTGCCAAAATTCCAAAATCCCGACAAACGCTTTTATTCAGGTAAGCATTTGTGCACTCTGCATAGTTGTACTGCAACGTGGTAATTTTAAGCGCGACCATAACAGACGCACTGTCGAGGGTGCAGGAAGTTAGCATTAAGAAGCCCTACTTTTGGCAAGAGGAAAGTTCCACAGTAACCGTTGACACTTTGGAGCAACGTTACGTTCTTTGTCCGAAGGATGTCAAAGATGCGTACGTTGTCTACGCGGTGAAGTTGTTCACGGAAATGAATCCTCACACGTCCGTACTGATTTTTTCGCATTCATGCTACGAGTGCCAGTCGCTTACCCTCATGTTTAATGATTTGGGTTTTCGAGTTGGCGCGTTGCACTCAATGATTCCACAACGCGAACGACTCTCCTCCTTCGCGTTGTTTAAGTCAAGCAGGCTAAAGGTAGGCAGCTGACGTATTTCCTTTAGCGATTACGTGATGCCTGTTGAAGGTACTGATCTGTACGGATGTTGCTTCCAGAGGTCTCGATCTACCCTTTGTTGATCTAGTCATCAACCATAATATCCCAGCGGAGCCAAAAACCTACGTACACCGAGTAGGCCGGTCGGCACGCGCTGGTCGACCCGGCAAGGCAGTTACATTCGTTACTCAGTACGATATTGCCTTGGTACACGCCATTGAGGATACCATTGGGTGCAAACTTGCTGAGTTGAAGTTGAACGATCGCAAAGTCTCCCATTACGTAACTGAAGTGTTGGTTGCAAAACGGGAAGCTCAGTTGAAATTGGATGAGCAGAAATTCGGTGAACAACGGGAAATAAACCGCCGTAAGCAGATGATAATTGAGGGCATTGACCCTGACGAAGTCGAGAAAGACCGTAGACGAAGGAAACGGCGGAAGAAAGCGGTGTCCACTACAAGTGCCCTATCCTGACGGCGCTTGGCGTGCGGTTAGTCAGTGGGAAACTGACCTATATGCAAAACGGTTGTTCCCTGCTATTTTACATGTATATCACTTTTAACAGCATGCTATTACTGAATTTCACGTTTGCCATTATTTGATGCTGTTAAATAATGCTAGCGGCTGATCGACTTTAGATGACTTGCTCTGTGGGTAGCTTTCATGCGCACACCATGTTCATATCAATTGCATTGTTGTATGACGTTGAGGACAGTGGTGTTTTTCTTGCAGAGTTAATGATTACACCGTTATTCACTTGCTTTACTAATCCTTAGCTATCATGGTTACTCGTACGCCGTATTCACCGGATGACCTAACATGATGCAATCAGCGTTAGTGTGCGTAGTGTTAGTTATAATACTTAAAAGTGCCAATGATGTATAGTTACAACATTGCCAAAGGTCTTGTATTCGAATTACTGAATCTCTTCAACCCATTGACGAAAAGACGACTTTATTTGCGTAGCTCTAGGAATGATCTTTTCCTGTGAGCTACGCAAATAAAGTCATCTTTTCGTCAATGGGTTGAAAAGATTCCGTAAGTAATTCGTAATTATGAGAACTAACGCTCCCGTTCGTAGAAACAGCATTTTCAGCATAAGCTTCTGAAATAACAACGTCCTGTAAGTCTTAGCTCATAGATCAGCCGTCTCGCGAAAGATGCAATGTCTGCTCTGTTCTGACGAGACCACATATTAATTCGATCCTTATCTTAATATGTTACACTCATGGGATTATTCCACTGATCTGTCCGGCAGGCGCAAGAATTATCAATTAGAAATTGTTTAGTTCTGCCCAAAAACGTGAAATGTTTTAGGATGCGATTTTCAGCGGCGGCATCTCCGTGAGAACGAAGAGAAGAAAACCTCAAGAAATTAACATGTACTCTTATGTGTGATTTCTGCATTTATATTTTGTCGTGAACACGTCTGCTGGTCGGCACACACAGCAGGATGGTTTGCAAGGCAGGTAGTTGCCTCTGCTGATTCCTAACTTCTTTTAACCGCCGCGCAAAAGTCTCTGTTAATATTTGTTGACATATCGATTTAGTGATGATGCTTGCAATTTTCTCTGCCAATTGCTTCACTATCTTGAGTACGTGGAACTTTGTTATTCCATTTTGCGTTCCTTCGGTCTGTTCTTCCTTTCAGCGCAGAATTGTGGAAGTTCTTGAAAGTTCGATCATCGGTATTCAAGTTGGACAGCTGATATCGCGCCTTATGTACATCTTGGGCTAAATGTTCGATTCGCTCTCTTCAAAAGCCTTTGGTAAGCGCAGTGTTCTTAAGCATAAAGATAAAGCTCTGCGTCACTGTCGATATATTGCTTATTTGGAACTTTTATTCCTTTGTAGTTATTCCCAAAATTATTTTCCTTCAAGTGGTGTTTGTCTAACACTGGTAGAGTTATGATTATAATATGTACTTTGGCGTACGTTCATAAAATATTGGCTTACGAAAAATTTCATTTACCTGTTGCAGTGTTGCATTTGCAAAGCCTTTTTGTATTGATCTTCAAGAGCGTAAATATTGTTTTATTTAACTTCACTGAATGGTACTTTCCTCTTACTGGCGAGAGTTCATTCACGTAGCCCTCTGTTGGAAAGTAGAGATGCAACTTAAACAAGGATGACAGGGAAAATTCAGCATTTGCGTACTAATTGTTCACAATGTAAACAAAACGAACGTTGCATTGTAAAAGTGCAGAAGCAAAAGAAAAGGAAAAGTGCGTATTCTCTGTGGACTAAGAGAGAAACAAGCGTCAATGCAGAATTATACTTACGGTTACTTTCGAGTGTCCAAACATTGCAAGTGTACACATTCCGTTATCAGTATTCTTACTGGAGCCGCCGGCAGCTTCCAGCGGATTTGCCTTCTGTACAATGTGGTCAGTAAGTATTTGCGAAGTTCTGCCACTGTAAAGCTGAACCTTCGAACAAATGTCTCACAACATCAGCAAAGCCACTTCTTGGAGGCTCTTTGACGCGCCCGCAGAGGAGGGCGGCAAACTTCGTCGCACTGACAGCGATACCTTTACTGATGTTTCAGCAAACTTGACCACGGACTGTCCTTATCAAACTGTGAAGAGCCCGAACTCTCAGACTGATTTTCCACCAAGTTTTGCTCTAAGTGCTTTACTTGTTTGCTCTGCTGCTGTTGATTTATAGCGGCCTTGTTTCAAGGCAGTACTGTAAACGGTGCGAATTGTTTCTTATTCACCATATATGGCGTTGATCATCTGGTGAGCACGTGCATTCGTTGGCAATTCATGAGTCTTTGCAATTAGGCAGACATAGTCACGCCTTTGCAGTGGCATATAGTAAGCCGTTAAATGTTCGCAGCGTACAACAGCGTGTTCGCGCAAAGCAAGAAATGTTTTGTTAATACCATTTTATTTCGCAGGAATGGAGTCTGTGCATTAATATGCCTCTCCATTACGAAAATTTTCTTCAAGTTCATCGTACTCCTGCAAAATCACGGAATGCAACATTGTAATAGTGCATGCGTTTATGTAGTCATGCCGAATTGCAATCAGTTATGCCAAAGACTTATAATGGGATTACTAATATACATGAGTTTATTCACCAATGGCTTTACGGCCATGTGTCCATCTTATTGGCTTTGTAAATTTTTTGAATTCTTCAGAGAAAAAGCGCATGCCTGGCTCGCTTAAAATTTTTCAATTAATGCTTGGACCTAGCAATGGAAATCTTAGATTCATAGTGCGAGAATTTGTTTCAACCGAATTGCACATAGCAAGCAAGCGTTTCCAGGCCTTTACTCACGCTTACGATGTTTCCATTTTTAAAACTGTGATCAGTGAGTTCGCATGTGTTATCCGTGTTTACTTACGGAGATGAGATCCTACCCCGTGTGCATAAATCTGATGTTTAATCAGTGGGTTGTGAGACTATGATGGAGCAGCTGTTTGCTCTCATGTTTAGCAAAACGCTCCTAACTTAAATTCGTTTTTATCCTTGCCTTATCATGTGTACTAATGTTTCTCAAACTCAACTAAGAATTCCATGTTTTTCACAACGAATTTCTTTCTTCACCCTCAGTACCAGCCATCTAGTTTATGTTCCGAAATAGGGTGTTCTGTCACTGTTCTCCTTCGGCAAACGTTTTCCTTTCAATAGAGATTTTTCTCCCCGATGAATCCTTCTACCCCCTGTTCCAGTGGCGGTGTTCGAGGCTTCCCAGTACAGCGGTTTCACCCCCTTGACAGTTATCACTGTAGACACAGCAGACTAACCTCACACCTCAGAATCAGTGCTACACTAATTCGATCACTCGGAGTCCTCTAATATTTCACATGATATTGGTAATTTTTAAGTGACACAGCTATCTGATTCCCATAGCTGCCTTCCATAGTTATACTTGTGATCTGATTAATGTTTTCTGTTCTGCTGACCTAAGACTGTTGTGTACATGACGAGGAAGCATAAGGAGAACAGCTTACCGCTATTGCAAACCTTCACGCATTTCTGGTACTTGTCAAAGTCGGTCTTGTCCTTTGACTGTTTCCATGCATCTCTCATTGTGACACAAGTTGGCGTCGACATGCACTTCGCCAGCCTGCTCCTTTCAACAGCTGAGGACGGAAACTGAAAGACCTTAGAAATAGCATGCCAGCATTACATAGAATACATGTTGGCGCCTTTTAAGGTGTATGATGTATTAGCGTATTCCAGGGCACTCATAAAGTTCCGTGAGCTGTTTAAAACGGCGTAGTCAACTGAATAATTAACGTAACGCCGAGCAGGGTGATTTACTTCTCTATTATTCTCTATGTGTGAAAGGTTAATTCTTACCGCTACGCCCGTTTCAAGCATAACGGCGCAAATAAAGATTGCAGTTGCAATAGCAAGTGATAATCGCATGTCTCCTTTCTTGTTTGTTCGCTGCTGCGAAATTCCCAACTATATAATGTATTCATGTTTGCTTAATTCCGCTGACCAAGTTTTAAGTACATGGAAATATAAGCTTAATGTTGTGGCACAGAGAATGTTAAATTAGTTTTACATTGGTATGTGTAACGGATATTAAATCGTTTTGACACACTTGTTTGTCGATGATTTGTGTAACAATAGTACACTCAAACGTTTCTATATTCCCACGCGCTGTTGTTCTTGTTTGAATATCTTTTGATCACGAATGATTCCGCGTGATGCTGCTTACTCACCTGTGTGCTGATCTTTTGGAACGTTCATTCAATGGCTATGACAAGTTATCTGGTAGGCCGGCAGATGGATTGACATGGTGGAGTCTTCAGTTATTTTCTGCGTGGTTAATCAGTTATGTAAGCACTTATCCTTTAATTGCTTGCATGCAAGTAAAGGATAAGTACCGATTTTATTCCTTGTGCAAAGCAAGCTATTCACGCAGATTGTAAGCACGCATTGCTTACAGTCTTCGCGAATAGCTTGGTTTTCTCCAATAAAGAAATCAGTGCCCGGTTTTTGTAACGAACGAAGTTGGCGTTGGTTGGCATGTCATATTCGAAGTCCAGGAATTCTGAAATCCAGCAGATTGGTCGGTGGGTGTGAGGATACTGCCATTTCTGCTTTCAGACGTTATTGTTTACCAGAATTAATTAACCTTCTTGAATGGAGGGTACGTACTAGGCTCCCCTGAATTGCTCAATTAAAGTCATAGTGGATTACATATTGCTTTACTTGAATTGTACGATAAACTCGCAAGTCTGTGCATTCGTTGAGGTTAGTAAATTAGTTGTACTGTAAATGCGGCCGAAAGAAAGGAAGAGAAACGGATGAAATAGGTTGAATACTAATAGGTGGTTTGGATGATTAAGGATTTTTTGTGCTGCATTAATGTGCTCCTATTGCAATGGTTATATCAGGCAAGTGATAATTTGAAAATTCTTTTCATCAACAAAATCCGTATAGAGGAGAGGATTTTGTATTAACTGACGAGCTTCTAAAACTTACCGTCCGCTTTGTGACAAGAGCGAGCTGCAGTATAAAAGCGATATTACGTATTGCGAGTTAGCTTATTCGAAAGTATGCCTTATAGGAAACCATTGAACATAAAAAACCGATGAAAACTCAATTGGAGCAGCACATTGTGGACTGATGCCATTTACCACTATATGCATATGAGGGGGAGCTTCGACTTATGTTTTCTAATAAACGAACAGAATTACGACTGCGAACATGACGCAAATCCTGTTACAAACCCAATATTTCCATTATTACGTATTAGCAGAAGGGTGATCAAAATTTGATAGTGTGAATTCTGGATAAATATCTTGCAACAGGAAGTGCGTCGCTGAATGGGGCCACTAAGTCGGCTGGTCAGAGAAAGCTTTCCTTAAAACGGTATAGATTTTGGTTTGAGAGAACATACAGTTTTATATGCATTTTTGGGAGCACATTTCACTCGTTGGAACAATTTTGAGTCCTGAGTCGTTTCCAGGCTTTACATGTCACCTTCAGTAAAAATCTCGACGACACCCAAGCGGTCCAGTTTCATTTGAAGTACTTAAGGACTCGTTGCGTTGTACCAACTGGCTGCAACCATTTCTAAAAACATAATGAGGACGTCAAATACCCTTGCAAAAACTCTGATATACAATATCTCAATGCTGACATACCACGTCGCTGGTACATCATTTGCACACGTGGATTGTGCAAAATTAAATCAAATGATTCCTGTTCCATAACGTTTTTAATATGCACAGGCAATGATCGTTCGGTTTTTGTTGGCCTAAATAGCTTACGATTTCCCGCAACATTGTTCAACGAAGAACTGCTGACTACCCATTTGGCTTTGTATGCATCTTCTGTAATCACATGTAAGCAAATCTCACTAGTGGCAGATGGGCGAGTTTATTAGTAAAAAAACAGACTGTTATGCCTATTTATACACGTTGCCAAACATATCAGGCCTTTGTTAACCGCTGAGGACGGGACCAGGCTGTTCCGTAAGCTACGATAAAAATTGTATCGCTCGCAAGTGTTTGCTACCGTCTGTCTTTCATGGAGTTGTCCTTCTGGAACGGATTGTAGCTCGTTTTGTGATATAGAGACTGCGAGCAATGGGGAAAGGCTGACGTCGCTGACGACGGAACTGGGCTGTTCCGAAAGCTTCGATGTTCACTGTGTGTGCATTTACCATTAAAGACCTTTAACCAGTAACTGGTTTGGTTCAAGTTGGACTTGCCAGGCCTGGTATGCTGGGTGCCCCATAATCATACTGTAACATGGAGTCATTTAAAAGAATGCAGGACGTGACGTCACTGGAAGTCATCGGCGGTACCTGCATTTAAAAGAATGCAGGTACCGCTGATGACTTCCAGTGACGTCACGTCAGCGCTCTTCGCCTTTACTAAGCCCATATGCTGCTTGCTGGCTATGCATTAGCTGGCTAATTTTCGGTTGACGTTGGCCGCCTAAAACTTGCAGGTGTCAAAATTGTGTTTAAGTTTTAGGTTTACTTTAATGGCCAGTCTTTGGGACGTTACGTGCGTTATTCCCTTTCTTGCTGTACTAATCGTATATGTTGCTCGCCGGCCTTGAATCAGCACGCACCTGTTGAGTTAAAGTATGCCGATTGCTAACCGTAGGTGTATCAGTTGTACTTTTGTTTTAAATTTACTTTTACGATTCAATTCTGCGGTTTGGGTTTAGGGTTTAATTAGGTAGATGACATTCAGCGGTAGATAAGCACAGATGCAGTGCAGCCGAACGAATTAACCGTCGCACAGTTTATTGATAAGCAATATCGGATCTTTTCTGCCTCGTTCCCCGTCATACTGTATCTTTCGGGTATGACGTCATCCACACGCTGATTGGCCCGTTATTTTTGGAGACATAGGTGGCGCCACCGCCGCATTTTGCGACGTATTATGCGCGAAATTGACGAATACTCGTCGACTGATGATGGCAGTCATTTTCGCCGATACCTAAGAATAGACCGAAACACAACCGATCTTTCCAGTGCGCTCTGCTTTCATGCAGGTCGACTGATGAAGGCAGTCGACTTCCCTAATACCTAAGACCACGAGGCAAACATGATCCCCGTTTAGGTCTAGGCTTAAATATCAGGGAAGTCGACTGCCTTCATCAGTTGACCTGCATGAAAGCAGAGCGCACTGGAAAGATCGGTTGTGTTTCGGTCCAGGCTTAGGTATCGGCGAAAACGACTGCCATCATCAGTCGACGAGTATTCATCAATTTCGCGCATAATACGTCGCAAAATGCGACGATGGCGCCACCTATGTCTCCAAAAATAACGGACCAATCAGCGTGTGGATGACGACATGCCCGGAAGTTACAGTATAACGGGGAACGAGGCAGAAAAGATCCGCAATATCTTCAGTCAAAAAGAAAAAATCGAGCTCATGTGGCGCGCCATCAGCGCGGAGGAGTAACGGCAGCGATGTGTTCCATGATTTTAAGGAACGGGTAATCGGTACGTCGTAGCCTTCGTCGTCACATGTACTCATTGAGGTACGACGAAACCATCGTCCTGGCCGTTACGCAGCGGACGATTTTAGCATAAAATAACAAGCGCAACTGTTGCTCGTAGCCCCACGGATGAACGCAGCTTCTGCATATTTGATAAGGATTTTATCAGTAAGAGCATAGCCGCGTTGATCTGAACTTTTGTACTGGACATCTTTTTTCAGCTGTCGACCCGTTTGATGGTATCTGTAATAGATCTGAAAAATGCCCTACCAGCGGATGGATGGGCAGTTATTAAAAAGTATCACAGATAGAACGCCTATCGAATCAGAGCTTTCGGCACTCTCTGGTGCAGTCGTCAGTGATGGGAAGGATATCCGAACATGAACAAGCCCGTTACAAAACACCCAGTGTTCGAACATCTGTACTCTTAGTTTACACGCACATTGTCGTTCTACAATCAATGACTGAACGTCATCTAAACGTGCAGCGGAATTGAAGAGCGATTGTGTCAGCTATGCGAGTCCTGTCACACTTATGCCAGCGAAATGGACGTATTCCGTTTCGCGATTGAATCAGACAGCGCTACAAGCATGTCGCTATTACATGACCTTTGTTACGGAACGATATTAACCTGTATCGATATCCCTCCGGGATATCTCTGAGGGCTATTATTTAAAGCTTTCCATAGATTATCTTAACTGTAGAATGTTTGCTGTTTTGAGCTGCAGCGCGAAAGAGGCAGAGTGAGAGAGATTCGAACCGATTTATTGGACAGGCATGAGCGGCTCGTCACCACAAATTACCACACGCCCGCACGTCGCAGGCAGCTTTGTCGCGTCGCTTATATCGAACTTCGCCCGCATTCGATGGTGCGCATTAATTGCTGGCACCTCCGCTGGTGCAGGTTGGACCCCCGTTGTATGTGCCTATAAAAAGTCGCTCTCTACGTTTTTCTACTTCCACACTCATGTCAATAGTGGGGGCGTAAACGATTTTCGCCGGGTGCTCGTTCACCTGCTGTTCGTTCAAAGGATACCTGTAAGTTGAGCTGCTTAACGGCTGCACCCTGTATATGAAGATTTAATGAAGCACGGAGCTTTCGGGAACTACCTGTTCCCATCATCAGCGTGCATAGAAATGAACGGGGAATCTTCCAAAGTCACATTATCACGCAATTTTAAAGTCATGCATAAAACTGTTGGACTTTAAACTCCCACTGTGACATTTAGTTTGCAGTAGTGCCATTCTGGATATTTTGCAACCCTCGTGGGTAACCGATGGTGGGTAAGGAACAGCAACCCGTGAGGGCCACTATACTTGACCAAACGTCACTGACGGAGACGCCATCATCTCTGTTTAGGCAATTGTTATGCCTAATAAACAGAGCTTCCTTAATCTTCCTTCGTCTCATATCGCTTTCTTTGCATAATAAGGAAACCGTAAAGTTTTGTCTACACTGAACCATGTGTTCAACCACTGGAGAAGAACGTAGTAAACTGTCCATAATAACGGTAGGGTCCAATGTCTGCGGCCTTCCCCGTGTTCTTGCTGCGGTTTCCCCTCTAAGTCTGTTCTCCGCGTTGGTATACCTTCTAATGTCCGCCATGTGCTCAAAGAAACGATCGTCCAATGTACGTCCCGTTTCTCCAATGTAAACCGCAGAACAATCGCACGTCAGCTTATAGACACAACCAACCGGGGTAGTGCTACTTAACCTATCATTCCTTAACATTGACCTGATGCTCATTCCAGACTTGAAGTGTACCTTGAAGTTTAGCATCCTGGCTAATCGTTGTAACCTTTCCCCCAATCCTTGATAATAAGGTAATATGATGGTGGGTGGGTCAGTCCGGGAGGTAGGTCCTGTAGATTGTGGATGGATTCTGTGGTAAATTTTCTTACGAATGATGGCCCTCACCAAAGGTTTAGGATAACCAATATGAACAAATGTGTTCTCTATATGCCAGAGTTCGTTGCTCAAAAACTCCTCATCACAGATGTTCAATGCCCTGTCAACCATTCCACCTACGATGCCCTTGAAAACAGATCTTGGATGGTGTGAGTCAAAATGTAGATATTCGCCAGTATGTGTTGGTTTTCTATATACGGTTGTCCGATAGCGGTCCCTTCCTCAGACCACCAACGTGTCCAGAAAAGGTAACTTGCCTTCAACTTCTTTCTCCAGCGTGAAAATAATGTTACCCGGGTAAATGCGGTTGAGATGTTCCATGAACAGTACTTCATTACCCATTTTGGTAATGGCGAAAATATCGTCCACATACCGCTTGAAGAAAACCGGGAAATGTTCAGGATTGCCAGTGGTAAAGGCACGTTCTTCCAAGTCTTCCATGAACATTTCCGCTAGAGTAGGTGATAAAGGGCTGCCCATCGGAAGACCTCTGGTTTGTCGGTAAAATGAGCCTCTGAAATGGAAGTAGTTTCCATCCTCTATGCAAAACCTAATCAGCCGTGTCACATGGAAAGGATTAAGTCTTGAACGGCTGGGTAGAGTCGTGTCCTTTTCCAGGTAGCTCAGTGTCAGATCAAGCATTTCTTTTACCGGAATGCTAGTAAATAGATCCTTCACGTCATAGCTAACCATGACGGTATCCTCCTCTAGGGGTAAACTCTTCAACTCCTCGCAGAAAAGGGCAGAATTTCTAACATGTGAACTGCGTTTCCCAATCAGAGGGCGAAGCAATCCTGACAAAATAGTAGCCAATTTTTGTGTGACGCTGTTTCTGCAGCTAATGATTGGTCTGTATGGTACATTTTGCTTGTGAACTTTCGGTAGGCAGAAAAGCTCAGGGCTCTTAAAATTTTTGTGGAATTTTAACCAGTGTGCAAGCTTCTTAAGATCATTATCCCTTGTTTCAACAGTGAACTCCTCGACCAACTGTTTAAGACTTTTGCGGATAGAATCAGTAGGGTCATACGTAATGGGCTCATAAGAGCCATCCTGAAGCATTCCGGTAACCTTATCAAGGTATTCATGCTTGTCTAAGACAACTGTGACATTCCCTTTATCCGCCTTGGTGATGATGATATCCTCGCTGTTCTTTAATTCCTTCAAGGTGCGTGTTTCTAGCTTAGTCATATTCCTAATCGGTCTGTAAGCATGATACGCTAGAAGGTTGGCTATTCCCCCTTTGATCGTTCTTGCGACGTCCTGATCGATAGTCCGTAACGAGTCCTCCACATTGGCGATAAGATCCAAATATGCTACAGACCTGGGCGTGGGGACAAAACCAAGACCCTTGCTTAAAACAGTTTTTTCCAAATTGCTAAGTGTTCTTCTGCTCAGGTTGATGATAACTTGGTTTCCCCTGCTGCCCATTCGTGTACTGGTGAAAGTCCACTCTTGTTCACAGACCAAAAGATTAAATTTCCGTTCTTTCATTTGTATGATGTCACTGTCAAAGGATACCTCTTACATTAACCAAGAACCAAAAGTGAAGAGGAAAACTTCGTTCCTGTTTTTGTGCCACTTCCATTCCATCAAATCATCATGCGTTTCAAGCAGATAAAAGGTCTTTCGCGATGGACGGTTGGTCGCTGCTGAACCAGTTAGAAATAAACATCTCCAGCGAGCAGCATTTACACGTTTAGTACATGAAAAGATGTACTAAACTGATGTTATCCAATGTTATCTGCATTAGCCAATGAACGGATGTTCATTGGCTAATGCAGATAACATCCGAAAGATTGACGATAAAGGTAAACCTGAAACAATACACGAATGGGACACCTGCACTTCTTAGGCGTCCAACGGCAACCGAAACTTAGCGGGTGCAAGGCCAGCGAGCAGTATATAGGCTTAGTAAACGTAAAGGTACTGTTCGTTTACGGCCCGCCCCCAGTGGATGGCGCCCCTCTATTCCGTTAAGCCAATTCAGCCTTTGCCATACGCTGACGGCAGAACTAAAATTTTCCGGAAGCTCTGGAAAAGAACATCCTCTGTACGTTTCTTTCACCCGCACATTTTTGCTTCCCAACCACTGGTTGCGGTCAGAGTTTCGTTTGCACGAGTACTTCAAACTTACAACAGCGAACGACACAATCGCGTAAGGGAAACATAACCCTTATGCTAAGGTAGTGACTCTCAAGGGGGTTACATGGGACCCCTGGGGGTCCCCAGGGGGTCCCAAATCGCCAAGGGGTCCCTGTGGGGGTCCCGTTTGACGAAAGGGGTCACATGGGACCCCTTAGTCATCAGATTGAAACTGACTGAAATTGTTGCAACTCGGCTGCAGACGCCACCGTAGTTGCATCGGGAAGTGCTGGCAACCCCTCCGCTCAACCATTTCGAGCAGTCTGCGCATGCGAAGCTAACCAAGATCGCGAATGTGATCGCGAGCTTAGGAAACACTGCTTAAGTCGTTGTGCTTCAGTGGAAGCATTCATCGGCGAGATAAGCATCACATCGTCGAGAATAGCGGCGTACACTTTTTCTCTTTATGTTGACAATGACTGCACGTGAAGCAGATGGTTTACTTCAGGATGCAACTAGTGCTCGCTGCTTTCTGAGAAAGCGCTGTATTTCCATCTGTTTTACAATTCAGCAGCATTAGTAGGTTCCATAAATACGTATGTTATTCCCTGCCGCGCTATAACTTGCTGGTTCTTCGTGACTGAGTTGTGTAACCTGCATCCTAATGTGTGGGCCGTGGTGAAAAAATGGATCATCTGTTTTCCTTCATCATCGCTAGTGGAACGCGCATTTAGTGTGGTCACAGACCTCATGACGAAGAAGCGTAACCGGCTGCAGTTAGTGAAGCGCGGTGACCTGCGCTTGCGCGTTACCTCCATGTTGCCGAATATTGATAAGTTAGTCTGCTCGCAACTGTGTCAGCCGAGTACCTCTCGTTGACATTGTACAAAAACTGATTCAGCAAATAAATTGGCATGCTTCCATACAGACTTTCTTGCCGGTCTCACTGAACCTATCCGTTTGCGCTCACACTGACTGGATGCATTGTAGTTAGCATAGATATGACAGAGAGCGGTATAAATTTCACCGTAATAGGAGCGGAGGGACAATATCTGATGGTAATCACTGAATCTAACCGCTCCTGCGCTCTACAATTCCAGCCAATCAGCGCACGCTAAACTGACCAACCAGTGTAGGGGGTCCCAAACGGTCTGAAACTTCTCACGGGGGTCCCAGGCGGTTCTGAGCTTGAGAAACACTATGCTAAGGTATAGGCTTAGGTAAGGGCAGAAATTGATTCCTACGGTCGTGTTGCTTTCATAATCCATAAGGGAAACATAACTCTTATGTTAAAGTCCAGACTTAGGTAGTGCCTGGAAGCATTGCCTATCGTGGTATCGTTTTTGCTCGATGTTGTACTCCGCTGCAGTTATTCATGATGAAGGTGAGACAATAACGTTCGAGGATAAGTCCTTTCTGGTTTGCGAGGCGTAGGGAAATCGAGTGGCGCCACCTACATCACAACGTCTGCAGCAAATTATACCAATATGAAACACGCATGTGTGACGTCACAGGAGGCGGTCGAAAATACCCGCATTTTCTTACATGGCGTCATGTCACAGTATGCTTGTGGGGCATACCAGACCCGAATCACTTGCAGTCTCTATAGAGCAAAACGAGCTACAATCCGTTCCGGAAAGACAACTCCATCATGCGAAAGCTCGTTACAAGCAACCCGATTTTCAACGTCTGTGTTTTACTAATAAACTCGCCGGGTCTTTACCAGCGATTTCCGCCTTTTGATTTTAACTCCATTTTGAACGAATTGAGAAATCACGGAAAAATTCTACCCGTTGTTGGAAGCTACCTTCATCAAAAATGTAACGTTCAAGGAAGCACCGTTTATTAGCGGTAATCAGCAGAGCAAGCGCAGTAGGCAAAAAGAAAAAGAAGACACACGAGCGCAATCCGGTCAACTACAGTACCAAGTATTATCTGCAAGTTGATGCTGATACACTACAGCATAATATCTGCAAGTTGATGCTGATACACTAAAATCACGTCGACGTCGCTGTCGTTCCAAGTATGCGAAAAAGTGAGTTATTTTTGATTGGCCGGCTGTTTTGCGAAGTTTTTCTTATTCGCGCTGTGAATACCATTGTGACGGTCGCGCCACCTGCACTACAGGGGGCAGCGATTGACCTGTACCTTAAGTATACTTAAACAAGGTCGTTGAGATTTCCAGATGCCGCTAAAGAGTGATAGCATAGTCCAGAAAGAACCAACTTGATACGTGAACTCTCCGTGCTACTGGCTAAGGTCTCGCTTTGCTAGCCTCTTCCAACATCCACTACTGAACATTCATTTCAGTCAAGTAGTCATTGAACAGATTTGTGAAATTAAGAAGATGTGCTACTCACCTTTAACTAAGCATTATAGTATTCCACTTTTTGCTATTATTATTCCATTTACAGCAAGAAAGTGGTAGCTCACAGGCTACCGTTAACCGATGTGAACGATAACAGTATACACTTGTAATTCCACTAATCATCATCACAAGCAATAGACCATGCACTTCCGCGCAATGGCAATAGGGACCGCATGGGGCGATTGCAGGCAACATTTTCGCCAAGAGTGATTCGTGAAACACCTTTAGTATTGTTGCATTGTCGATTTCAAAACAGTGCTATGCAGCAGACAGGATTGCACGACCACTTCGCTGTATTATGAATAAATTTACTGTAAGCGAAACTATGGGATAACCATTTATTTAATTGTCTGTTCGTGCTGAGCGTTACACCTTTTCAATCGCATTCACGAAGCCGCTAAATGCTGTTCAAGTAAAGCATGTTATAAAGCTTTATTACTGTTTTCAAAAGAACACTGTCTATGTATCAATGCTCTTCTTCTCCCTGATGACCTGCCTCTCCACGTTCATGTGCCGCTGGTGTTCCTGAAAACGCTCACAATATAACGATGGAATAAAGTTTGCATTGGTAACAAGGCAAGGAGAGCAGTTGCGAATAAGCCATTGGTTTAAGCCCTGCTTATTCATAGATGATTCTATCCAGTTCCGTAATTCAGTAAACCAATTTAATTGATTTGTTTATGCCGTTTACATATTGTTGTTTTGGTCGCAAGTGCGGTATTACTCAGACCCATTCAGAATACGTACTTGTTGCCTGCAACAGACTTCCTGTGGTAATATTAATTCCAAATTGGATAATTAACTACTATAAACTAAATTATTAATACAATATCAGCGCAGAGCCGTTCTCACGCACTTTTTGAAGTTTATACCAATTTTATTATTTTATTGCAATCATTGCATAGTTTCAAGGGCAGGTAGGGCTGTGGTTTGGGTTTCTGCTTAGTTAAAACACTCTCAGCTTGCTTATCTGATACAATGGCAAACCGAGCCCTAACCACCTCTTTCATAAACAAAATTACCATTTGGCCGAAAGTACGAACTCATTAACCCATTGCTTAAACATAATGCTAACATTAACATGATAGGCAATGTGATTTCATTTCCTATGTATTATCAGGTCTATGCAAATTCTCCTAAGTGCTTATAGGTTTACTCCTAATAGTTTCTTCGTTGTGAACTGCTTCAACCATGTATAATCTATGTGAGACCATGCGTACCGTCAGTGCAATCTTTCACGCAGTCGTAGAAAGCATTCAAGCCCTGCTTGCTCTTTGACTTTTGCCATTCTGCTCTTAGTTCAGCGCATTTTCCTTGAGTCCTGCACACCACCATTTTGCTTCCACGGCTGGATGCCAACGTCGGTATCTGAAACATTTATGATCTGGTATCCCAATATTGTGGACTGTAGTGTATGTCGGCTTGATATGGAAGAATATGTTCCCATGAAATTTGTCTGTTTGGCGAACTGCCTGCAGGAGTGTTCATAAGAAATGGAAAATTAAGTTGTACAGAACGAAATTTCTCTCTCCTGCCTACTTGACGCAAATACAGCTTTTCTTACCGCGGATCCCGTGTCAAACATGACAACGCAAAATAGGACGGCAGTGGCAACGGCAAGTGACAGCTGCATGTCTTCCTGCGTGTTTCCTCCTTACTGTGAAATTCACAATTATATAGTCTATTGAAGTCTGCTTAGTGCAGGTGGTTAATGTTGGGAAACATTGAATTTCTGCGTTGACTTGCGTTGTATGCTTAGACAGTTACGTGGGTATGCTTGCATTGTCGCCTGGTTATGGCTTTAGCTAATTTCTCAAGTTTCGTTCATTGGTTTTGCTTTCTATCAGGTGATCCCAGATAGACTGGGTAAGCACATTCTGTGATTTTTAGGAAACGCTTATGATAAGACATATCTCGATTTCTTACCATAAGCGCTGCTTCGTCGCGTATCAGAGATTGCTTGATACTCTGTTTGACATGTTTTCATTTTTGCTATACGTTTTGATTCCTGCAGAACGATGACTGGTCGGATCAATTTTTTCATCTGATTTCTGGCGATATTGTACAATTACTGGCATCTAATGAGGTCCCACGAACATGCTAATGCAATTTCCTTGAGCAGCTCGATTCAACAAATGCATGGAGAGTAATTGAGAGGTTATTAGTTTCCCCGTTTTCAATCATTACTTGTAGTAGTGGGTCAGATGAGGTAATTCAGCGTATAGTTGTGATTGCTTTGAGGAATCCATTTCTCGTGATGGGTTCGGAATAGCAACGTTTAGCGCACGGGTAAGAAGCTATTCGCCACAGTTGAGGCTGTCAAGAAGGGCAGTGATTATTGCGCAACGCCGCCCGTACCACACTATGAAGTTGTGGAAACAGAAGTAGAAATGTGCAAGCAAATTGAACCACCTGGAACAGCTGTCAATTTTTGCTCGGTTACGATGTTAAGGTATTATTTTCTCTTTTCCTGATTTAGAAGTTCTGGATTCTATTCATTATTAGTGATAATTGTGTGATAACGATTTGTAAAGCTGACCGCCGACTTTCAGATCACACTTATCGCCGTTGTTAAAGAGTTTCTTCCGGAAGTAGGCAACTAGTTGTTGCTCTGGTAAAATGTGAGCAACGGTCGCCGTAGGTAACGCTGCGTCGTCTTTTTTGTTCTTTTTGAATCATATGAATTGCCTCATTTTGGGCGCTTCTTTGGTAGGAATTCAGCAATTTGAGAGACGGTAGTTCACGAAAGCGAAACATCACAGCGGCTGAATGCATTTTCTGGTGTTGTATGGCCTGTTGAAATGCCGATGTATTGCGCACTACAATTTTTTAATTTCGTGTATTTAACAACGTTGGACATATTTAAACGAAACTTGCTTTCCGCATATTCAAAGACTGTTACACTCATTCGGCTAATATTTGTGTATGACGTGCAATACCTTTCAGTCTCGCAGTACACAGTCGCTTATTCTTTTGTCTAAAGTGGAGCTTGTTTACGAGAGCGCACTGTTGTCGAACAGAAATGAGAGGCAGTTGCCAAACAGCAGCAGTGTGGAGAATGAGCTCTGTCCCTGGAAGTTGGTTCTACGGGTTTAGTCCTTTTTATACAAATACTAAACACCGTTAGTGTTCGATAGTTTAGGAATGAACTGACCAACTGCAGTGTTAGTGAATCACCTATATTCAAGTGCAGGGACTTAAGTCAAAATTTTAACTTGAGCTTTTCAAAATTTTGTTCCACATCTTGTGTTGCTGTTCGCTTCATAAGAGATACGGTTGGGCGAAACACTCGCTCCGCTAACGTGCCGCGTGATCTTTCAGTAACGTTTTGTATGCGTAAGTACTCGTAATGCCGGAACACTTCTGCATTTTAAAGTAACCACATGCTGATTATAAGTTGGATGCATTTCCGCCAGCGTCATAAACAACGACTGGGAAAAATGAATTTCAGAACGAGACTACAATCCAAAAAGGCGGAACACGTGCAAAAGTGAGCAGTAGGGCGTCTGTTGGTTGTCCGTACACCTCTTGCCTTTAAGTATACTTGGAAATACGACTTCTGCAGTGACTAGTTGATGAACTTATTAATGAGCGTACAGACGAATGAGCGTATGGAAACTTTCGGTGCCCGCTTGTTCCGTCGTCAGCGAAGCGATCATAGAAGATCTGATCATTTGGCGAACTAGGCACGTATAGGCCTGTAAAGGGATCAGGTGGCGACCAGGTATCCCTTTATGTGAGGAAGTGATTGTATAGCAACCACAGTTGTTAGTCAGTTGTGATCAAATGTGTGCATACCTCACTGTCCTCTATACCTTTGTCATAGTCATCCGAAAAATTATGTCTGATGTAGAGGACGTTTTTGATCTAAGGAGTAATGTTACCTCGGCGTACCCCAACTCCCGTAGGCGTCGCTTCTCCAGGTTTCATCGCAACCGCGGCAGGTGGCGCTTCATTGATCACAATGACGTCGTGCTGCGCCATACTAGTTGTCTTCGTTGCTACTCTTCACAAATGTAGGGCCTTTGTGTAGCGAAAATGTTGGAAGATGGGTTGCGTTTGCGTTTGCGAGGTTTGCGGTGTTGGCGTTTTCAATTCGGAAAGTATTACACGAAAAAACACGTTTGGAAGATGAACCGTCAAGTTGGGAGGAAAGTGACAACACTTGGGAACGGGCGTTGCGATCAGGTAGGTACCCCAGTTGCAGATAAGTGGCTGAATTGTACATGGCGCCATGGGGTAACATAGAGCAGCATACTGAGGGTTGACGAAAGGACTTGTACATGTTTGTTGAGCCATGAAGTTACGAGATAGGTGGGCGAAAACGGTAGCTATTTACGAAACCAGGTCTGATAAGAGGTCATATGTCGCCGCGTCCATATAGAGGGAACCTGTAGTCCCACGCGTGCTCTCCTGATTGGAGCGTAAAGATTTGCCGAAAGCGAATTTGTTGGGGCAGGGCTTTGAGGTAAAGTGAGACCTGAAGGTTAGGTGCAAGTTATATGGTTCTTTAACCAATCGCGAGGCTTTTTTCCTAGTTTCATATGCTTCTACACAACCACACGGCGCTTAGAACAATCTGGAGTGGATATTGTGCGCTTTTGGATGTATAGATTACACATTGCACGTTATAATGGATGGGATATTCGAGGGATTTAGTTGGTCTTTCGAGCCTCTTTTGCCATACTGCAGTCCTATTAGGGCGAACTAGGTGAACTCCCTTCAATCGGACGTGAGAAACGGTTGAGAGTTGACTGTACTGGAGCGAATTAACTGCAGGTGCTCTATTCTGGGCTCGTGATTTACAAACAATTTCTGTTATTCTGAATGGTCTACTGCTGTGACCCTGTGTGAGCATTACCAACGCCGAGTAAATGCTTTTGGAGGAACCGTCTACTTGTATTAGCAGCGGCACGAATTGCAGCGGGGCTTTCGAAACGACTGAGAACTAAGCTTAACCTGTTCCATCTCATAAAGTTAATCAAACTTCGCATGACAAATGGTAACTATTATCATTTCCAACGAAACTTCTTCCGGCAAAGCAAAGGTTTCCCTTTGGGTAGCCCTTTATCACCTGTCTTAGCGGAGATTTTCGTGCCAAATCTTGAGGACACTGAGTTCACGACAAAGGACCAGTAATGCCGCCCAAAATTCTTCAAAATCTATGTCGACAGCATCCTTGTATTGATAAAGAATGGTAACGAAGAAAAACACTTGAATAGTTTGTTCGCAAATGTCATTCTATTCACGATGGAAAAAGAGAATGAAAACAAGCTCCCATTCCTCGATGCACTCATTATGAGAAAGAATAACAGGCTCAGGACGACCGTCTACAGAAAACCGACTGACCCAGGATTGTACCTCAACTGCGCCTCACCATTCGAATCAGTCCTATTTGGCATTATCAATGGCATTCATAGCAGAGTTCACTGATTGACGAAGAGATCCTTCATCATGAACTCAAATACATTGAAAGGGTACTATGTTAGAATGGTCAGACGCGAAATCTTGTCCGTTCAGCAATTGAGAAATGAACCAGCAGCAAAACGGAAGGTGCAAGAAATGCTTCTGACAAACCTGCTCCACCATCTTCCTCTCTCTTAGTTGTTGTTATTGGTTATTAACAAGGTATGGGGAGAAGATCAAAGGATTAACAAATGCCTTGAATTTCAAGGCATATTCCAGATCTGCCTCGAAACTTGGGTCGCACTTATGAAACGATTGGCGGACGAGTCAATTAAGGGTTGCGTCTACAAGCCGGTATGCCAATGCTGAGCTATTAATATTGGTGAAAGAGGCATAACATTACAAGACAGATATAAAGGGCACTTAAGTGACACCCAGATACAAAAATCCTGAAGACAGACTAAATGGGGTAGTGAAGACCACAGGACGAGGACACCCACAAAACTTTGACCCACGCGTAATCATGGAGAACCTGCTGAGGAAGTTGGCCGTCATTGAACATACGTCCGTATGCAAGCATGAGCTCGTGGCGTTGAAGTTATGCAACGAAAGCCATAAAAAGCTGGAGAAAAATCAAGGAAGCATTGTTCATTCAGCATAACGATCGTTTAAACAGAGATCGAGCGGGTTGCAGTTAACGATATTTGATTCGATATACCAAATGTTGCGCAACTAAAGACCCCTCAAGGTCAACTTCAGTTAATCCTCAAAACGAGCGGTTAACCACCATTTCAAGCTGAAGAAGAAAACAACACGTTTCAGAAGTCAGGTGCAATTTTTGCTGTTGCCAATAAAACTAAACTGTTCCCCCAAGAAGCATGTACTTGGTGTTCCTCACACGGATATAGCCGTAGACCGTTCAGAATAGAATAACCGATACAGTTCGTACACCGTGAGCACAGAACAGAGCAACTGTAGTCTATTTCGCTAAAGTCCACTCAAGTTTAACCGTTTCTGATCAACCGCTGTTTCCATGTCTGATTCAAGGGAGTTCACCTAGTTCGCCCTAATAGGACAGCAATAGGGCAAACGAGACTCGAAAGGCCAACTAAATCGCTCGAATATCCTATGGATTATAGCGTGCAATGTGCAATCTATACATCCAAAAGCGCACAGTATCCACGCTAGATTGTTCTAATCGACGCGTGGTTATGAAGAAGCATACGAAACTAGGAAAAAAAACGCGTGGTTATGAAGAAGCATACGAAACTAGGAAAAAAGACTCACGGTTGGTTAAGGAACCTTATGATCTGGAGCTAAACTTCAGGTTACACTTTATCTCCAAGTCTGCCCCAACAAATTTTCTTTTGGCCAATCTTTACGCACTAATCAGGAGAACCCAGGTGAGACCACTGGTTCTCTCTATTTCGCCTCAGCGACACATGACCAGTTGTCAAGCCTGGCTACGTAAATGACTGCCGTTTTCGCCCACCTATATCCCAACTTCATGGCTCACCCACGTCTAAATGTCCTTTCGCCAACCTTCAGGTTCGTACTCCTTATTACCTCATGCCGCTGTGCACAATTCAGCCGCTTATCTCCAACTTATGGGGCTACCTATCTGACCGCAACGCTCGTTCCCAACTTTTGTGCCTTTTCTCCCAAACTTGACTGTTCATAACCCAAACGTTTTTGTGACGTAATGCATTCGCAGTCGAAAAGCCCCACGCTGGAAAACTCGCGAACGCTACCCTTTTTTCCTTGTAGAAAGGCCCTACATTCGTCGAGAGTAGAAACTAAGGGAACTACCATGACGCAGGATGATGTAACTCTGACCAATGAAATGGCACCTACCGACGCGCCGAAGAAACCTTGTAAAGCGATACCTAGAGGGGCGACGCCGGTGCAACATGACCACTTCGATGAAGAAACCTCCTCTACATCAGACATAATTTCTCGGTCAACTGAGACAAAGCCATAGAGGTCAATGAGCTGTGCACACATTTGAACGCAACTGACTAACACCTGTGGTTGCTATACAATCACTTCCTGACGCAAAGGGTTACCTGATCGCCACCTGATCATTTTTGTAGCCTATAGGTGCCTACTTCGCCAAGTGGTCAGATGCATTACGACCGCATCGCTGACGACGGAACAAGAGGGCACCGAAAGACTCGAGTAATTAAGTTTCCATAGATTCATTCGTCTGTACATTCATTAACAAGTTCATCAACCAGTCACTGCAGAAGTCGTATTTCCAAGTATACTTAAGTGCAATAGGTATACGGACAACCAACAGATGCTCTACCGTTCACTTTTGCAGCTGCTCCGACTTTTGGATTGTAATCTCGTTCTGAAATTCATTTTTCTCAGTCGTTGTTTATGACGCTGGCGGAAGTGCATCCAACTTATAACCAGCATGTGGTTACTTCAAAACGCAGAAGTGTTCCGGCATTACGAGTACTTCCGTACACGAAACGTTACTGAAAGATCACGCGGCATGTTAGCGGAGCGAGTGTTTCGCCCAACCATATCTCTTATGAAGTGAACAGCAACACAAGATGTGGAACAAAATTTTGAAAAGCTCAAGTTAAAATTTTGACTTAAGTCTTTGCACTTGAATATAGGTGATTCACTAACACTGCGCTTGGTCATTTCATTCTTAAACTATCGAACACTAACGGTGTTTAGTATTTGTATAAAAAGGACTAAACCCGTAGAAACAACTTGCAGGAACAGAGCTCATTCTCAACACTGCTGCTGTTTGGCAACTGCCTCTCATTTCTGTTTGACAACAGTGCGCTCTCGTAAACAAGCTCCACTTTAGACAAAAGAATAAGCGACTGTGTACTGCGAGGCTGAAAGGTATTGCACGTCATACACAAATATTAGCTGAATGAGTGTAACAGTCCTTGAATATGCGAAAAGCAAGTTTCGTTTAAATATGTCCAACATTGTTAAATACACGAAATTAAAAAATTGTAGTGCGCAATACATCGGCATTTCAACAGGCCATACGACACCAGCAAATGCATTCAGCCGCTATGAGAATGTTTCGCTTTCGTGAACTACCGTCTCTCAAATTGCTGAATTCCTACCAAAGAAGCGCCCAAAATGAGGCAATTCATATGATTCAAAAAGAACCAAAAAGACGACGCAGCATTACCTACGGCGACCGTTGCTCACATTTTACCAGAGCAACAACTAGCTGCCTACTTCCGGAAGAAACTCTTTAACAACGACGATAAGTGTGATCGGAAAGTCGGCGGTCAGCTTGACAAATTTTTATCGCACAATGATCACTAATAAGGAATAGAATCCAGAACGTCCAAATCAGGAAAAGAGAAAATAATAACTTAAAATCGTAACAGAGCAAAAATTGACAGCTGTTCCAGGCTGTTCAATTTGCGTACATATTTCTACTTCTGTTTCCAAAAGTTCATAGTGTGGCACGGGTGACGTTACGCAATAATCTCTGCCCTTCTTGACAGCCTCAACTGTGGCAAATAGCATCTTACCCGTACCCTAAACGTTGCTATTCCGAACCCATCACGAGAAATGGATTCCTCAAAGCAATCACAACTATACGTTGAATTACCTCATCTGACCCACTACTACAAGCAATGATTGAAAACGGGGAAATTAATAACCTCTCAATTACTCTCCATGCATTTGTTGTATCAAGTTACTCAAGGAAATTACATTAGCATGATCGTGGGACCTCACTAGATGCCAGTAATTGTACAATATCGCCAGAAATCAGATGAAAAAGTTGATGCGACCAGTCATCGTTTTGCAGGAATCAAAACGTATAGCAAAAATGAAAACATGTCAAACAGAGTATCACGCAATCTCTGATACGCGACAAAGCAGCGCTTATGGTAAGAAATCAACATATGTCTTATCATAAGCGTTTCCTAAAAATCACAGAATGTGCTTACCCAGTCTATCTGGGATCATCTGATAGAAAGCAAAACCAATGAACGAAATTTGAGAAATTAGCTAAAGCCATAACCAGGCGACAATGCAAGCATGCCCACGTATCTGTCTAAACATACAACGCAAGTCAACACACATATTCAATGTTTCCCACCTGCACTAAGCAGACTTCAACAGAGTATATAATTGTGAATTTCCCAGTAAGGAGCAAGCACGCACGAAGACATGCAACTGTCACTTGCCGTTGCCACTGCCGTCCTATTTTGCGTTGTCATGTTTGACACGGGAGCCGCGGTAAGAAAAGCTGCATCTGCGTCAAGTAGACAGCAGAGAAAAATTTCGTTCAGTACAACTTTGCTTTCGATTTCTTATGGACACTCCTGCAGGCAGTTCGCCAAACATACAAATTTCATGGGAACATATTCTTCCATATCAAGCCGACATACACAACAGTCTACAATGTAGTGATACCAGATCATAAATGTTTCAGATACCGACGATGGCATCCTCCCGTGGAAGCAAAATGGTGGTGTGCAGGACTCAAGGAAAATGCGCTGAACTAAGAGCAGAATGGCAAAAGTCAAAGAGCAAACAGGGCTTGAATGCTTTCTACGACTGCGTGAAAGATTGCACTGACGGTACGTATGGTCTCACATAAATTATACATGGCTGAAGCAGTTCACAACAAAGAAACTATTAGGAGTAAACCTATAAGCACTTAGGAGAATTTGCATAGACCTGATAATACATAGGTAATGAAATCACATTGCCTATCATGGTAATGTTAGCATTATGTTTAAGCAATGGGTTAATGAGTTCGTACTTTCGGCCAAATGGTAATTTTGTTTATGAAAGAGGTGGTTAGGGCTCGGTTTGCCATTGTATCAGATAAGCAAGCTGAGAGTGTTTTAACTAAGCAGAAAACCAAACCACAGCCCTATCTGCCCTTGAAACTATGCAATGATTGCAATAAAATAATAAAATTGGTATAAACTTCAAAAAGTGCGTGAGAACGGCTCTGCGCTGATATTGTATTAATAATTCACTTTATAGTAGTTAATTATCCAATTTGGAATTAATATTACCACAGGAAGTCTGTTGCAGGCAACAAGTACGTATTCTGAATGGGTCTGAGTAATACCGCACTTGCGACCAAAACAACAATATGTAAACGGCATAAACAAATCAATTAAATTGGTTTACTGAATTACGGAACTGGATAGAATCATCTATGAATAAGCAGGGCTTAAACCAATGGCTTATTCGCAACTGCTCTCCTTGCCTTGTTACCAATGCAAACTTTATTCCATCGTTATATTGTGAGCGTTTTCAGGAACACCAGCGGCAGATGAGCGTGGAGAGGCAGGTCATCAGGGAGAAGAAGAGCATTGATACATAGACAGTGTTCTTTTGAAAACAGTAATAAAGCTTTATAACATGCTTTACTTGAACAGCATTTAGCGGCTTCGTGAATGCGATTGAAAAGGTGTAACGCTCAGCGCGAACAGACAATTAAATAAATGGTTATCCCATAGTTTCGCTTGCAGTAAATTTTTTCATAATACAGCAAAGTGGTCGTGCAATCCTGTCTGCTGCATAGCACTGTTTTGAAATCGACAATGCAACAATACTAAAGGTGTTTCACGAATCACTCTTGGCGAAAATGTTGCCTGCAATCGCCCCATGCGGTCCCTATTGCCATTGCGCGGAAGTGCATGGTCTATTGCTTGTGATGATGATTAGTGGAATTACAAAGTGTATACTGTTATCGTTCACATCGGTTAACGGTAGCCTGTGAGCTACCACTTTCTTGCTGTAAATGGAATAATAATAGCAAAAAGTGGAATACTATAATGCTTAGTTAAAGGTGAGTAGCACATCTTCTTAATTTCACAAATCTGTTCAACGACTACTTGACTGAAATGAATGTTCAGTAGTGGATGCTGGAAGAGGCTTGCAAAGCGAGACCTTAACCAGTAGTACGGAGAGTTTACGTATCTAGTTGGTTGTTTTTGGACTAATTCTATGCTATTACTCTTTTGCGTCATCTGGAAATCCTAACAACCTTGTTTATGTATACTTAATATTGAAATGTCAAACAATCAGCTTGGCCTCTCTAAACGCTGCATACGATGAGCCTGAAAGAAGTGACGCAATTTTCAGCCACCTTTGATGCTGTCATGCTGTTCGCGTCATTATATTGCTTCCTGAAGTGATAGTAGAGAAGGTCTTCCAACACATAATGAACATTGGAAAGATGATAGTAGAACTGCCATGCTGTATGTACACTTAATCACCTGGTCTGGTGCCGTTGCGTAGACTGCAACTGAATTAATGGAATGGCCGTATAATTTGTTAATATTTCGCTTAAGAAGACTTGTTGAGATGCAGTAGTGGTGTAATTTTTGTTTGCTAGGTGCTTTACATCACGGTAGTTAAACGGCATTTACGTTGTCGGTGTGGAACATCTCCATCAGCGTTAGTTCTTCCTCAAGTGATTAAGCCTGTTGAACATGTGAAGGCCCTCCTTCAGATGTCCTATCAACTGCACAACAGGTAAGCTAAAGTGCGCGAAGTTTATTCTGCTCATATAATTTAACACGTTATGGTACGGCTCAATTTTTGGTCACCTTATGTCGAACCCTTTGAGTTCTGAATGCCATGGTACATGAAAATTGAGTAAACAAGAAAACAAGGCTTTGCTTTGGAATCGGTCCTGGGATTTTATTTTTTCTCGTCCGGTCACTGTCAGCAAAATTCAAAGTCGAGGTGTGCGTTTTTAATTTCATGCACTTTCCAAACGCATACGCTGACAATAAGGAAGTAACAAAGAAATTGTAAGGTGCCATGAAAATAAAGTTTCAAGCAATTCAAAGTTTATCTACAATATGACCAGGCTCACTGGTGCGTTGAAAGCAGAATTCGCAATTTGATAAAATAATTAGTATCTCATAATAAATGAGAATTTTTATTTCGTTTTGGCGACTGTCTGGATGTAACTGTCTTCATTTGTCCAGGCCAAATTAGCAGAGAAGGACAAATGAAGTAGAGAAGCAGCGGGTAGCTGCTAATTAAATCCCGTCAAGTTAAGAAAAGGTACAAATTCCTTATAGCCCCCCCCCGCTATAATTTAGGGGGCGCCACCGTAGTTTTCATGCGATTTGCACAGCAAATCAGAAAAGACTTAGCCGCAAAACTGACAACCAATGGAAAACGGCGTTTATTTTCGATGTAGGTGGCGCCACCGTCGATTTGTTAGATTTCGATGGAAAATTAGGAGACTTAACCGCGAAACAGACAAGCAATGAAAAATTGCCTACCTTTCTGCGCACGTGCGTATGAGACGTACAACAAAGCATTCGCCGACCCATTACTACCTTGCAACCACGTTCCCGTCTTCACTGAAACCTCTTTGCGGCACTGTTTTCCACGGCACCGCCAGCGGACATCGTCTCGGTCTTTCCTATATCGAAGGACCATAGATCGACGACAACGGGCGCACGTTCTGTGCTGATGGATCACACCCTTGTCCTTCATGAACTGTACAGCAGCCAGCTCATCATACACAAATTCGGCACAGAGCTCCGCGAAAGGCAATCGTTCCATAGCGCTCACCATAGTAAAATGAAACGTCTTCCCGTTCAAACGGAATCAGCTTGCATCGCCAGCCGATAACATTTTCGTTCGTTCCTTGACGTTAACCTTTTTGCCAGCATTTAACCGTTAACTCGTCTTATCGTGCCACTACAACCTGTTCATACGATGCTCATCTCAAGTGGAATTATCGCAAACGTTCAGTTTGCGATAATTCCACTTGAGATTAATACTTATCGAATAATTCCACCTGTGGTTTCCGATAATTTCACTTGAGTTCTTGATACGCCAATTTTGTAACGGAATCAACGATTTTATACGAATCGAAAAATCACGGAAATTTGTACCCGTTGTTGAAAGCCACTTTTCCGGAAAGGACGTTGATTTCTGAAAGAACACGAAAACCGTGGCACGGTGGTCGGGAAAGCTCCGCTTCGCTCCGCTTTCCCGACCACCGTGCCACGGTTTTCGTGTTCTTTCAGAAATCAACGTCCTTTCCGGAAAAGTGGCTTTCAACAACGGGTACAAATTTCCGTGATTGGAGGCGGTGGAGACGAAAGGGGCTCTTGGGGGGAGGGCGCTGGCGTGGAAAGGTGGGCGGTAACGCTCCCCTGGGAGCAACAGGTGACTGAAACTTAGGCGGGGGGGCCGTGGCGAGACTGCAGCTCAAAAAAGGGGGCAGTGACGAGTCCTCAGCTCAAAAAAGGGGGCAGTGACGAGTCCTCAGCTCCGAAAAGGGGGGAGGGCGCTGGCGTGGCCAGGTGGGCGGTAACGCTCCCCTGGGAGCAACAGGTGACTGAAACTTAGGCGGGGGGGGGGCGGTGGCGAGACTGCAGCTCAAAAAAGGGGGCGGTGGCGAGCCCTCAGCTCCGAAAAGGGGGCGGTGCCAAGGAGGGCGGTGAAAAACACTGGCCTAAACCATAAATACAGGATCATGTCTCCCTTTTAAATTACGAAAGCAACACAACCATAGGCATCGTTTTCTGCCCTAACCTAAGCCTAGGCGTTAAAATATGGATTATGTTCATCGTACACTGCACATACTGGGTGCAAATTCGTGGAGAAATGCCAAAGTGCACCCATAGTACAAATTTACAAGGACAGCGAAAACAGGAGAAAATTTTCGCTGCAGATACGTGATCGTCATCTCAGAACTGCTCGCGTCATGCCGCACGTCATGCTACGAACTGTGACCAATCAACGAACGCTAGAGCGGCCAATCAACGAAAGCGATAGTGGCGCCAATGAGGGGGGGGGGCTATAGGGAAATCGTGCCTAAGAAAATGTACTGACGTGCATAGGCGCTTAGTTATTGAATTTTCAACCTCCTCACATCAGTTACGTACTTTTGGATGGAAGCCTGTTAAAGGATCTCGAGGAAACTGCAAGTGGATGCAGCACTTTGAAGCAGAACAATTTTGTATTGTTATGGAACTTTACTGGCTAGGCGCCTGGTGGTTAAAGCAATCATGGTCGTCGAGCACTTTCCGTTGTATTCATTTCCTACTAACACGAAGTACCCATGGTTGTAACATCCTTTGTTTGAGAAATCAGAAATATTCATGGAACACCTGGAGGATGTCGCATTTCCTGACAGTTACTCAGAGTGCAGTCTCAAGATGTTCAAACGTTATGTAGATGACATTTTTGTCATTATCAAAGAGGAAGAAGAAGTAGCTCTCCATGAGCACTTGAAAGATCTTTTTCCGGGAAACGTCATATTCACAATGGAAAGAGAAGAGAATGGAACACTAGCGTTCCTGGACGCCTTAGCAGTACGAAAAAATGGACATATTAAGACCAAGGTTTTTCGGAAACCAACGAATTCTGATAGATATCTAAACTTCTCTTCAAACCACCCGATGAACGTGAAGAAGGGGATCATAACTGGAATGGTGGACAGGGCGTTCTGTCTTTGCGACAGTGAATACCTGGAGGATGAAATCAACCATATAAGACGGACTCTACTACAAAACAATTATACAAAGAGGTTCACTGAGGCCTCTATTAGGGAAAGACTAAGAAAACACAGGAACCATGAAATTAGAAAGAGACATGAAAGAGATACCAGAGATAAACCAATTTGCATACCCTACTACCCGGATATTGGGGAGAAGATTCAGCAAATTGCGCGGTGTTGGTTACACAATTGCTTTCGAAAGCCTACCGAACCTTAGATCAATCTTACGATCTGACAAGATCAAAATCCAGTCAGACAAACGACCAGGGGTAGTTTACAGAATAAACTGTGGCTGCGGGACAAGGTTTATTGGAGAAACGAGACACACTGTGCTACACAGACTGAAGGAACACAAAATGGCATTGACAAGGTATAAGAACGCAGAGATGAGATTGAGAGGGGAAACGGTAGAGTCAAGAGGCAGACCACAAAAGAGAGATCCAGTCGAGATCATGAAGGAGGCGGTCAATGCCACAGCTTGGGTCGAGCATTCAGTAGACTGCCCCCTGGCGAACAACCAAATGAGTTGTTCGATACTGAAACATGAACAAGACTACAGAATTAGAAAAATCAAAGAAGCTTTTTACATCCGCCACAACGTTTGCATAAATAGAGATGAAGGGAAAGAGATTAGTAACATCTGGTCTACTGTGGCGATTAAGACGGGATGCGAATTCGTAGAGCCCACCACGCATAGAGGAACAACAAGCATATAAAGCGTCGGTTTTTAGGGTCGGCTCATTATGAAAAAAGTGGAACCCAAACAGGAAAGAGAAACTTTAAAGAAAATTCAAGTTTATAGGAACTCAAGATGATCACTTTAAAAGAAGAAGCAGCTAGTTTAAAGTATTGAATTCGTTTATGTAGGTTTAAAATAATGCCTAAGCATGGCATTGCTTATCGGTTTTTATTCGTGACGATTACTTGCGCTGACGACGGGACCAAGGTATGTCCCGATAGCTCCGCTATCAAATAAAGAAGCTTTCATGAACGAGTTATTCTGCCGTCCTTCAACACAATGGTTCAGAAACTGATTAATTCTACGAGAACATGCCTTCTCTGCGGATTTATTGATCACTGTGCCAAATGGAATATGTTAGGGATCTCCTTACTTCTGAGCGCATCATCATTCACGGTGTTTCTCCTGGGACGCATATAGAGCACTAAGTAGGCGAACCAGCTTCTGTACACAATAGCAGAAGTCTCCTTACATTGCGGTGCCACAGTTAGCCTAGTCGCATTTAACTATTTTGTCATTTCCTGTATTTTGAGCAGAGGAGAAACAATGCTGGAATTTACGGACTGAAGTGACAGCCATCCTGAAACTTTATTACTCACTATTACAGCAAGCTTTCTCTGGGCAATTAGGCAGGATCCTCACTTATTGACCCATTACGTTCAGAATTCGCATTGCTAAATGGAATATGAACCTATTTTTGCTCACAACATGGCGCATCAGCCTGCAGTAAAGTTAGAATTTGAAACCTTAGTAACACTTCCAATAATCTTATATGGATGATTCACTTCACGGAGCTGTGTTTTGCCACCCATTGCTGAAGTTACAAAATTGCCGTTGTCAAAATATAGCGTGATATGTCTACGTCACACTTTTTCTTACGGCGCGAATGGTTGCGCTAGCAGTACATCACATTTTAGGGATGCTGAATAATTTGAAGCCACATATGACAGATTATTCTTGTGTACACTTAGTGAGAACTGCGTTAAAGGACCCTGTCACACCTAATCTATTAGCTTGCGCATGCGCAATCGGCGATTGTTGGGTTCCACGCGGCCTATCTGATGCGACACAACGACGTTGAAAGATCAACTCAAATTGACCGTATCCTTTTTAAACCGTTCACGAAAATAATTCAGCTGCCGTGCCAATCATTGCTTATTGCACTGCTGCTGTAGGATTTCCCAAAGCAATATCAAAATCGTTTAAATTACAACCATTTGTGAAAGGTCGGCTTACTGCTTCTATTTTTCAGCGCACTGCGTTTCATAGGATGGTTTCGTTGGATTTGAGCTACCTGATTTTGATCAATCTTCAGCTAATTCACTGTTTTCTGTAACAATTAGCTTCAAGCAACAGTCCCTCATAAGCCTTTCACGGGTTAGCTACCCATTCTATCCGGAGAATCATTACCTGTTAGGTCGCTGAGAGTCGAAAGGGACTTATTTGTACGGAACAGTTTGGTTGCCATGTACACCTAACTGATTGATAAGATATCAAAAAAGCAAATCCCGAAAGAAAATGCTAAAGCATGGTCGCCTGGGTTGAATACGTTGCACTCATTTTCTTCTTTCCTTTAGTTCATAATAATCGCACAGTTAGTTTTATAAGTTTAGCTAACGAACAGACACATGAGTTGCTCATACCAGCCAAAGAAGTGCTACGTAATTATCGTCGGCAACAATCCACAAGTTTCGGAGGATATTCAATCCACTGATGTTTCTTAATTGTGTCCTTTATAGGAGATGTCTGACCGCAGAATTGGAAATGCCCATGTAACTGTTAAAAACTTTCCTGTCTTTGCCAATTATTTAATTGCCAAATAACGTATCACTGGGTGCCAGCGACAGGGGAAGCCAATTCTGAAGCTAATTTCTTGTTCTATGAAAAACAACCCGTCCAAACGGATTACCTGCAGTGCGCTAAATGAAACACTGAATGTTCGTCTGGCTTGCAGCCGACATAAGATAATTACAGGTGCCGCTTTGTCCATTCATCTGTTGACCAGTGCTGATTGGTCATGGCCGCCCTACTGTCAAAGAAATAGAATGAAAATATCGAAAGACTATGACGCCGACACCGAAACTCTATTACATCAAATTATTCGCAATCAACCGGTATTCGAACAAAGGCAACAGTGAGTGGTAACATGAAACATCATAGTTGTAACATGTGCTATTGGCAAACATAATCATGCCCCAATTTCAGTTTGCATGCGGAGAAATCTATTATAGAAATAATTTGGCATTCTTCAAGCCAGAACATTAAGTTAATATTTCCACATATAAAGATGCTGATCGGCCACCTGAATTAAGAAAGCATAGGTATCCTATATAATTGTGAATCTCGCTGCGCTAAGAAAGCCATAAGAAGCACGCAACTGTCGTTTGATGTTGCTGTTGTGGTTCTCTTCTGCGCAGCCATGTTTGATACAGTAGCAACGGTAAGAAATAATTTTTCCATGCAGTCAGACCAAGAGTATGAAATATGTGAACTCTCTTTCTCCACCGAGGCCTAAATCACATTATCGATGGTTGAGAAGAAGAGTAGTTTGAAAATTATTTGGAAACGTGCATTCCACGACATAAAATGTATCGGCATGCAATGGTATTGCAATGTTGTTTTAGCTACAGGCGACTACAGGTAGCCGAGGGAGCAAAATGCTGCAGTGCAGGACTTAAGGAAAATGCGCTGAACTAAGGGCACAATGGCAGAAGTCACAAGCCAAAGCGTACTTCAATGCTTTCCAGGGTTGCGTGAAAGAGTGCACCGATGGTACGCTTGTTTCTGCAATTCCAAACTACTAATACACAATCAGGGGATCAGTGCCGCGCAGGTCAGAAGAAAAAAAAGCATTGAAAAGAACTCACATATAAACACTGAGGAGCAATCACTCCAACCAGGATGTTAGAAAACAAGTTTTCATTTTTCAACCATGTCAGAGTCAGCGGTTTGAGCACGCATAGGTCTAAAAGTTTATATGCACCGGATAATGGTAAATGTGCATTTAATATGCAGGTAGTTACGATTTAACTTCTTCGGTTTATTAATATTACGAAAGAAAGGCAGTTCAGAGAATTAGTGAACTCATCTGTGCGTCAGTCATGCCATTGATGAACAAGCATTGCTTGAACAAATCAACTGTAGTAATTGCATGATTCAATGATCATGGTATCTTAGCGCATTTGACAGAACGTTATGGATGCATGTTCTGTTGCATTACTAGATAGCGACATTTTCAGGTAAACCAACGCAACCTTAAGTTGCTGAGGAAACTCCTGAACAAGAACAAACCCATTAACGAATACGCAATGTTCCCGCGAAAATGCTAATAAAGCTTGATAACAGGCTTTGCCTGAATAGCGTGGAGCAGCATATCGAACGATGATCGCATATGTGCGCAACACCCCGTAAAAGAAGTTTTTCCAATTAGATGATCGCAGTGGAGAGGGTGTAAACATGCCAAAGCTGCATGATCGAGTCGAGTGTGATCCAATTCAGTTTCCCAGTGTATATCAACCTTATCCGTCATGCGAGGACGCGTAGTCTATTGCATGGAAACTATCACCTGAGCAGAACCCTAAGTCTGCACATCCAAAAATTTACATTCATACGGACAAGTATTATCAACGCGGAAACCGTTTCCTGCAGCAATGCTGTACACAAAAAGTTGTTTACAATAATGTTCAGTTGGCGAACAATTTAAGCATTAGTCACCCTCAGACCTCACCTGGAAGGAGATGTGCCATCCAACAACAGTCCCACTGACAACTCATTTCGCCGGCACTTGAATTAGGTTTGAACTGAGGCCCAAGCTTAGGGTCACTTTGCCAACTGGATTAAACATGGACCAACTGACACTCCAGATAGGTAAGCTAAAGTTCGGTAAAGTGAATTGCTGATTAGAAGAATTGTCAGTGAAATGACTGTCAGTGTAGTGACATACAAATCCCTTATTTGAAATGCAAAGTTTTGGTAAAACATGAAAGATACTAATTAACCCAAGCTATGCGCAGCCATTAACATCACATGTTCTGGTCTGTGTCCATTGATGAAGGCAATAATTGCTATTGACTACAATCATTACATTCAATCACATATTTTCTTGCGCATGAAAACTCCAACCACCCGTTTTACGTTGGTGTAGATTGCAATTGCCAAAGTATCCCACAGGAAAGTATAAAATAAGCCAAACAAGTCACATAATGTCCATCTGCCTTGAAATTCTCATTTACTTTTGTGCCTTCAAGGCTGCAACCGACTCAGCAGTAGAAACATCATTTAACATACAAGGAACGGTGTAAGTGCTAGTCAAGCTGGTCTGTTCTGTTTGAGTTTAATCATTCGACCCATCTGCACTTTTGTAGGCAGCATTCGAATTTTTACAGTTACCTTGCAGTATACGTTCTACGTCACAAAATGTAACCTAGCATTGCGCAATTGGATACTGGATATTCCGTGTTTTGTGACGGACCTGGTGTACGCTATTTGCTTTAACTATGCAACACAGCTTCATGATCGCTTAACGATTTTTCGTCATTGTCAAGTGACTCTTTTATCCCACCTCAGGGAACAAGTAGGTCAACCATACAATAGCTTGACGGTATGCGCAATGATCACCATAATATATTCTTTTTAGTTTATAAGATTCTTCTCGGCACGGCAGTGGAACCCGTTTACTGAATCGAAAAAGATACGATGTAAAACAACGAGGAAATACAACGACCTTTAACGAGAAAATTTCGTAGCTTTCGGAGCCTCCTGCTCCGCCGTCAGCGAATCTGATTTGTGCAATTCGCTGACGACAGAGCAGGAGGCTCCGAAAACTACGAAATTTTTTCGTTAAAGGTACGTTGTTTTTCCTCCTTGTTTTACATTGTATCTTTTTCGATTCAATAAACGGGTTCCACTGAAGTGCCAAGAAGAATCTTCTAAACTAAAAACAACAACCCGTTATGAAACATTTCGTTTTCATAATATATTATTGTCACACTATCCTGCAACAGTTGCAGGAAATGTGTTAATTGTTTTCGACATGCCTAAACCTACCACACATTGCAACAATTGATTCTCCTGTTTCAATGCCACCTTTCTCCACAACTTGCATGCACACTGCCACAATAAATGCTTTGCCAATGGAGGATAGAATCACTTGTTGCATTCAGTGAACAAACTGCCACTTACATCTTCTGGCCAAACATGACGCGCTCAAAAAGAAGAGTCATTAATAAACCTAGTGCTCCACTGGTAAACGGGTGGCAGCAATTCTTAAAGAAAAAAGGAACGATTAGAACTAACGAGATTTGCCATTTTAGTAGTTCTTTTTCTCACGATTGTTACAATGCAAAATCTCATTGATCAAACCTGTTCACTTCAGGCTGGGATGGGTTCACTAAGGCGACAAACTGCGATATAACCGTATTTATTGCTTCGCGGTTCTGCTTTCTACATCCTGAATACACGATGGCTGCAAAAGTTGGAGACCAACTCCTCCAAAGGAAGAAAGTGTAATTGGAACAAGTGATCAGTGAAACCAAAGGTAAGCCGACTTTGCCTACTTTCTCTTCGCTAGTTTAAAGCCATGGCTGCTAAAAGTAAAATATGGAGCCAAGATATACCAGCGACATCAGCTCATCTCCATATGTAGGGCTATTTGAAAGTATGCTAATGCGTAAGTCCATTAGCAATGCGTTTCACAAAATGCAATCGCCTTTGCTGAAGCACTAGGTCCATCGCCCTTTCACACGATAAAAGATACTAACATAACGGCACGTCTAACTACAATGATGGCAGCGCGTTTTGCATTTCTTCAGCAAGCGAAGTTCTCGTTCCAAAATCGGAAAGATATAAACTTCCAGGCATGTGAATCGGAAACCTTTGAATCTGCTCAAAGTCTTTCACCATAATGTCTTCGCCAGGTCTCATATATTTGCATAATTTATCGGCACGTTTAAAACTTCGCTCACTCGTCAGCACCAAAGCATTTGTAAGAAAGATTTCAGCCACTGGTCGGTTTATAAAGAACTGGCAATTTCACATTAATGACCATCACTGCAACCGTCGTTTAGCTCGTTCTTATAGCCGTGGAAGTCCAATGCTCGAACATTCATGGTATTACAATTATTTCTTCTTACGATACTTGTTCAGTGTGAAACAATTTGACCCTTCGGGTGCCCAATTAAATTTACACCATCACGCTAGCAACTAAGCCAACGAGAAGTCCACATCTCCTGCTATCCGTGAAACATCGTTATTCTAGTCTAGCTCATCAGCTCTCAGCGTTTTGTAAAATAACTTTCTGTAATCAAACCGGAAGATGCAACGATAAGAAACTTAAAGTAGGAACGATAATTCGATTGCTAGAAATGCTAGCACACAATGACGAAACGAAGATGAAGGTACAATTGTCTCTCTTATATGCTGCCGACAGGATTGGCAGGTTGCTGCTTTATTCAACTTTACGCACAACTGTTACTTGTACCAGCAGCTACAGTTTACGGACGTTCCTTCTTTATGATTTCACGTGAGCTTATGAAAGTTGTTTAATCAGTGAAAATGAAGAGATATCTCAATGAAGGTTAAGTGTTTGCGAGATGATACGGATCCTTGTTGTACGACTTTTTATTCAGCGGGCGAAGCTTTTGGAACGGTCGTGTTCCGTCGTCAGCGCAGTTGAGAACCTACCAATATTCGCACGAATAAAAAGTCGTACAACAAGGATCCGTATCATTTCACTATTATGAAACAACTTATCACTAATCTTTCTTGCTTCAAGAATAAGTGTTAACAAAATTTGGGGGAACTATTCGCCTTAAAGTATGATAATCGCTAATGCTTTGTAGGCGTAGAACTAGGAATTACAGGTAGCAAAAGTAGATAGCGACAAGTTGGAGTTCTCATGATTACTATTTTAGTCATAATGCTTACCAAAGGGATTGTTGATAAAATATTTATGAGTAAAACATGCAATGCTGAACAGGTGCAACTTAGAACGCAAAGTATGTATCTCCGTTACTTGATTAAGCCATGTTCGAATATGGCAAAAGGAGAAAACGCAACTACAGAATATTTCGAATATGCTAATACGACTTACAAGGTTTATTAACTCAAAAAACACATCGGAGCTTTTGGGGCTGCTCACTCCCCGTCTTCAGCGATAAACAATTTTCAACTTTCTACGTAAGGTGTACCAGTGCCGTCAAATTGGTCTAAAACCAATACTTAAGACGAAGGCTATTGGTCTAGTTGCTTTAAAGCGACTATCTCTTTATTATTTCGCATTTTCATTCTTCTTTCTCACTTTTGTTCATCTTTTGTCAGTCCAAACGCCTGAACTGGGGATCATTGTTCACAACTCCAGATATCCAGGATTCTGGCGTTGTATGAATGGTTTGGGCATGTCGTTCATCTCTATGACGATCCTGGATTGTTCCTAGAGGCACTTTGCAACATCCGTACTGGTAGATGATTCCCGACCAAATGTGACTGACTTCCATGCCTTTATCGCGGTTGAAGGTGTTACTGTTTCGAATAAATAAAACTTCGGGTCTTTAGTAGTAGTGTCCCGTAAACATACAGTAACCGAAGACGGTAGACAAAAATGCAGGTACACTTAATGAAAATAAACATGAAGCCGTAAGTAAACATGACGTAATTCTCTCGGCACTGCGCGGCTGTTCCCTGCTTAAAGCGATACCTATGGGCCGCCATGTAAAGCCATATGGATTGTTTGCCGCAGTTAGCATTATGTGAAGTCACAAAGCAACTCCTTAGTGCCAATTCTGGAAGAAATCCCTTTCCGTCCTTACCTAAGCTAAAGCCTTAATTTCACACCTACGTTTTCACCTAAGCTCCTGTAACGCATGATGACAGACTGCTGGCTGGGGTTAAAGAACATTCGCACAAACCGCTTGTTAGTGACCTGACGCACGTTGATCATTGTCTAGCGGTCTTAACACGGTACTGTTAGTGCGTGTTAAAACCGCTAGACAATGACCAACGTCTCATAAAGTCCTGCATCCCATAAACTCGCACAGATGCATTACGGTTACGGTTCTGGGGTGCACTTATAGGCAGCCCTATGGTTGTCTTCCCACCGTTACAGAATTCGCCAGGTCACTAACAAGCAGTATGTTCTAATGCTCCTTAACCCCAGTTTGTGCTAGTCGTTGATTTACATTCTACTTTTTCGGAACAATATCTGCCGTTGGAACAAGATAGTCACAGTCCTATTCTGAAAACTGCTATAACGAGCATTTTGTGGTTCAAACATGTTAGCCTTATGCTGATACTGATTCACCTATCTGACAAACCGGAACCCAACCGTATCTTTTTTCCTCGCACTTCTGCCATGTACACTTTGAATGTGCAATGGCTGCGAAAGTTGGACCCAACGACAAAAAGTATGGCGCCAACGAAACGCCGCGAACTGAAACCACAGGTGACTAGATTGTGTTACTTATTCTTTGATGGCAAAGTGCAAACTGAGGCCCGGTAAAAACAAGCGCGGAGTCAGCTTGCAGTAGTGACACCATCTCACATTCATGCTAAACCATTTCCGCTCCACTTTGCGACTTTGCTATCCACTTGGCCTCATACATTTCATCCCTGCAGGCGCAAGACCATTAGCAAGGCACTTCATTAATGGGAGACTACTGCACCAATTTTAAGGTGATTTCCCACTCCTACGTTGAATAAATCAACTAAACATTCCATAGCACAACTTAAGACAGCGCCCTTTGCATTCCTTCTTCAGGGGGCCAAGTTTACGCCGCAAAGCTACAGGAAACAAAATTCCATAGCTTTAATAATGGCGACAGCCCTTGTCAATGCCCTTGCTTTAGCGATTTTTCCAATTATCATAAAATTTGTCGCACTTCTTTTCACCGCAATTATAAATGTTTATTGAAACGAAAAATTACACGGCAAAGTAATCAAAAAGTTAAATCTACCTTTAAAGAAGTATCAAAGCTTTCGGTACGACTTGCTCTGTCATCCCTAATGGACGTAATAATGAGGCGACGATAAAAATTACGCAAGCACATACGGCAATTTTATGACCCTACCCTTGAAAGCAGACTGTATCCATGTAGGGCTAATGTCGCCCAGACCTGTGCAGGGCTGCCCCATGCAGTCGTCGTACCTCAGGTGGCCGGACTGAACAAATATAGAAGTTGGAACGTGAGCTGCGTCTCCGCTTGTTCTTTAAGAGCTCTCTGAAGGACCCTTCTTCGAAGTGAAATGACGAAACTCCCACTGGAGAAGGTTCCAGGTGCTGTTTATCAAATTAAATGTCGTCGAGCCGCCTTGTGAATTGGAGAAAGGGAAAAAGTTTATTTAGAAAATTCGTGGCACCCGTCGAACATTACAAAACAGCGATTGACAAACGGCACGAAATGCAGACCCAGGGAAGAGGACGACTGCAGAACCTGGAATCGGAAAGAGCAATAGGGACGCTGCCTCTAGTGAACGATTTACCACTGTTTTAGCAGATGAATTCATGCCCATGCATTGCTTCATACACAGAACTATTGGATACATGACATTCAAGAAAACGAACCGCGCCAATAATGATGAAATTTACATTGACATTTGTGTGTTGCACACGGTTTTTTCCCGTTGGTATTGTTTCAGTGTATCTGCAATTAACCAAAGAACCTCATCAGTCAACGATGGGTTAGTTTATTGGTAAAAGTTGCGAGAACACTGTAACGTACGAATCGAAGCTTTCGGGACGCTCTAGTCCCGTCGTCAGCGAAAAGGACTGCGCAGCTCCTTTTCGCTGACGACGGGACTAGAGCGTCCCGAAAGCTTCGATTCGTACGTTACAGTGTTCTCGCAACTTTTACCAATAAACTAACCCATCGTTGACTGGTGACGTTCTTTGGTTAATTGCAGATACACTGAAACAATACCAACGGGAAAAAACCGTGTGCAACACACAAATGTCATCTCAACGACCCGTTACGATGCATCCAGTTTTCAACGAAATTTACATTGGCGTATTGCGGGGGAGGGGGGCTATACTTCAATGAATCTCAACGTAGCGTAGCTTACACTTTGGCCAAAATAGTGGAGTGAATTCGCTGGAACAATCGAACGTATACAGTTGCCGACAAGCCCACCGGAAATTGGCAACGAGGCGACGATCTCAGACTTTCTGTACCCCACGAGAATGCTTGCAAATCAAATGTTCCCATATATTTTTGCAAGTTTGAAACATGGGATAAAAGAAACTTGTACGTGTCCGAACCGAAGGCAATTCATTTCCTGTTATCGAATTATGAACCACAACGCAAGCCTTTCAGTCTTTGGTCTTATGAAAAATGACTAGAATATGTAAATTTGGGAAAACGGAGAAAAAGAAAAGCAATGGAATTGTGGTAAAACTGGTGCGTAACAAATTTCCTGATGACCATCTCGGTAACCGACAGCTCCATTCAGCAAGTATCGTAATGCTTTGTTAATAAATTGTCTTGCGCTCAATGTGGACAACAAGAATGAGCTACTAGTCTCTGCCTCATATAAAACCATTAAGCAACAGATAGAACGCCGTAGTTCGAACTTAAAGCTAGGAATAAAACTACGTCGATTATATATTAATATAATAAGAATGGATTTGTTCAGCTTGTTTAACTTTCGCAGCTTCGACTGCGCAACTAAGAAGTTCGTCATTCTGCGCTGCCAATGTACCACAGAGAAATGCAGCTTGCATACTTTCCAATGCCTGAACATAAAAAGAGTATATACATTAATTTTTCATTCTAAACGTTGTCTATTAACTGAAAAAATATCATAAAGTACTCCTGCATTGAGACGCTGCTTTCTTGCATCTACGCTATAACAGTTCTACATCTTCGCAACGTTCATCAAAAGTGATTTGCTGCGCAATTGACGAGGTATAGTCTGAGGTCTTTAAGCTAATTTAAATGTCATCACGTTACACAAAAGACCAATCAGGAAAAGGGGGATCTTCCCCACTTAAATCAGCCATGCTGTCAAACCGCACACTTTAAGGATAACATTTAAGAAATCAATTTCAGATCAGATAACAGCAATGGTAACTGAGCAACTTGAAAAATTGCATTTTCGCAAAAGCAAACTACAAAGTCCATGCATAATCTCACCAAGGGCGCAAGAGATCCAATTCACAGGTTGCTACATTTCCGGTTCATTCTCAACAGGATTGAGCCCATTAAGCTTGCTAGATTCTATAACTGCCGTTTCCTTCTTCATTTCGACCACCGTTTCTTCGCACACAGTTGCGTAGCCGTTCAGGCACTCTATGAGCGCGCCAAGTTCCTTCGGATGTACGTCTCTGCCCATGTTCCACTTGACGATAAGTTTCCTGGCGCACTGATCCATCTTGGCGACTAGCAAGTTGTTATAGATCGCGTCAATAATTATGTCCTCCAAAGAACGAATATCCCGGCTGTCCAGATCAAGTTCGGCAAACAATTCCGAGTATGGAACCTCGGTCTTTCGCGCAGCAAGGGAGACTATTGTCAATTGGCGCAATTTAAGAACCATACATCCGGTCAACGGTGGGAACAACTCCTTCTTTGATAAGAAGGTTCGGTAAGTTCCATAGGCGAACAGCGTAAGCAAATTGTGATACTTCTTTGCCGTTTCCGAATTTGCCAATCTGTTCACGCAAGGCAACGCCAAAAGTTCGCCAAAGCAATAAAGGGACGGATTATTAACTGTGCTAATAATCAAGTCAATTAATTGCGATTCTGTGCGGTTTTCGAAATCCTCAAGGTTTGGCAGCGCACGGGGTTGCATAGTTGCAACGGACCTGCAATAGGAAAAGTATATGCTAGGACGAGAGCACAACAAAACGCACGCAAGAACGCACACGGTCATCCTCGTAAAATCAATGAAATTTAAATTGCATTCTACAACTTTCTTTGACGATCTTACTTCAAAGGCAAACCATTTTAAATGAATTAACAGGTGACTGATTCTCTACCAGTATGAAAGACTTCCACTACAGGTTCGACTCATCGTAAGTACGAATGCACCATAGCAAAAGCAAACAAGGAATGAAAAACATTAAAAGTACCACAACGAAACTTCCCCTACGCGGGAAGAAAGTCCGACTCCGAAGGAACCACAGGCAAAAGAATAGAAAGGAATTACGGGGTGACGTTACTCCTCGAAGCTTTGGAGTCTGAAAGTTGCAGTAAGTAATTTTCAAACAAGCCTAGCAGCTTTAAAGTCTCTGCGTAGAAAGTTTCTGACACGCCGATATTAACACAAGCAACGCGCTGAACAGTGCTCCTATGGTATATAAATGTTTTGCAAGTGTTCTTCCACACGCTACAGCATTGCGGCTCGTCCAAGTAAATATATCTTATTACTTCCAAATGCTGCGTAGTCTGAGCACTACAGTTCGCCAGCCTCTCACTGGTTAGGTTACGTTATCCGGTGTTCTTTGAGGCAATACTGAAGTTGCCAATCATTTGTTCAGCGAGAAATTCGTACACCGACAGGTAGACTGCGCATGTGTTACAAATCACGATTTGTTGCTTACATAGCAGTTTTTCTTGCTCGAGATTCTCAAGTAAAACTCCTGTAGATGTGCACTTTGAACAAGTGTATGCTTTAGAGTGTTTGCTTTAATATCTGTGTCATTTTCGTTTGAATCGACTGGTCACGGGTTTAGAACTGTTATTCGTATTGAATGCGCAAAAAGACCATGAAATATAACCCACTCAAGGAACGTAACCCCAAGTGAACCAAGAACGCTCGGTTATACAGTTAGATTTGCTAGTATTTTATGTTGCACTCACAGAAAAACGAAGGAAAAGGTAAGAATTTGATTCGCAGGTATTACACTCCCCCATTTCAAGACAGCAGTGTAAAACATGCGCAGAATAGGTCATTAAAGTATAGCATTGCTTAAATGAAAGCCATTGGACGAAACAGCCCTTATATAAGGACAGCCAGTGTCTGTGCGAGCTATGCAACAAGCGCATACCGTTGAAAGACGACGAGCGGAAATAAATAGAACTTCATTGCACGTTGGCTGCAGTATAAGAATTGACCTATGACTGTTCAATTCTTATAATTTAGCTTTCGCACTCATTTATCCAGGTGCAAATACTTTTCGCTCATTAAAATAACACTTTATCAATTTCGGAAGACAGGATGTCTTTTAACGGGAGCATGGATCTTCATGATGTTGTGTTTTCACGGATTTTGTCCCGTTGCTTTCTGTACGTGATGGATCTATAAGTAAACTGACACGATCTCCCTACCAACGGATGGATGAGAGTAGTTATCAGAAGACACGGTCAGAGAACAACGTACGGCTTTCTCTCGCTTGTTTCGGAACGCTCGAGTTCCGTCTTCAGTGAGCAAGAGACGGAAGACGGAACTCGAGCGTTCCGAAATATACGAGAAACTCTACGCTGTGTTCTGACCGTGCTCTTCCTATAACTACTCTCATCCATCCGTTGGTAGGGAAACCGTGTCACTTTACTTACAGATCCATCCACGTACAAAGCAACGGGAAAAATTACAACACTTTATCAAATCAGGGATCATGACAAAAAGAAATCGTTAATTGGTATACACGCCTCAATGCGTCAAGCCGCTACAACAAACAATGCAATGCAATTTCCCATTCATTTAACTTTAGTACACTGTTGTTTCCTTTTTCACTTGCTCATCCCAGCCGAGTAAGTGGGGAAACGTTTGCAACTTGCACGCCCGCTGGATTCCCGTCTGAAGGCTGCATTTTGTGCTCCATTTGTTCGTTAATTCATCTTGTTGATGCGCACTGTAACAAATGTGAACATTTAATGAGTGGGATTCAAAGAAAAGGCTGCACTTTTGCACATGGCCATGCCGGGAAAGATGGTACTTGGCTGAAAGAAAACGGAGCTCAATACAGGGCGTCAGTTAGCTCATGAAACTGTTTTGCATTAGCGATAAAATTGTCGCACAAGCGAACGCGTTGAAAGTAGACGGGACAATCAAGCGATACGCATCCATCGTAAGGTGATCCAGGGCTGTGCATATATCCAGAGCAAAGTTCACACAGGCGTAAGCAGCCTGTCAACCTACGTTCGACAGAGGTCATCTGGTACTGCAATGTTACGTAACTGTTCACTGGGTCGCTTGTACAATCGGAACACATGTCGGCCACTGTTGGCTCGCTGCAGATTGGACATCTGTAAATTTGAACGAACTGCGAAAGTGTGGACTGACACATTCCCTTTTCGGCTAAACAAGGAAATCCGCATATAAACGCACATTGCGTCACGTTTCTTACAGCCGAAATTTCGCCTCCTTCTTCTCTTATTCATGACAGCTGCAGAGCATCCACTTAATCGAATAAAAATATCGTGACAGTCCCGATTGAACAAATTGAACACCCTATTCAAAGCGGGAACCAGCTGCCGAACGACGTAATATACATAGTTGAGGTTTAAACTTGGGTTCTGCATCACTTCCTGCGGTTCCCTAACGCACGAGATTAAAGTGGAACGGGGTTCCCCGCAAACAATTACGTAAGGAACCCGTTCGCCAATTCTAGGCTCGCTGCGTCCATCTTGAGCCAATCTTTTGCTAAAGATGCTTCACAATTATGTCACAAATATATCTACAGACCGAGCAGACTTCACCGTGCTATGGACAACGAAGGAACAGCAGAACGCATTTGATACCAACTTCGTCCTCTGTACTCTTTGGCAAAAATGAAGTCTTCGAATGAGGCGGCGCCAGAAAGGACGTCCTCGAATTTGACCGTCAAATAGCGCTCCACTTTGTCAACGTTTCCAGAGTCAAATAAAATTATCAGCGCCTTCTTCAAAACCTTTAAAATGGTACTTAGAGCTTCTGGAAAAAGGTACAACCACGTACTTTGGAAACCAACGGGCACGTATCCCTACGTACGGTCTCGATACCCTTCGCGTCGAAAATGGGTTCCTTCTGATCGACGGATTCGTATGCGTACCCAACGTATCGTTTTTTCGTCTGAAGAACGCACGGAAGATAAACCTAAAAAATTATAAATCGTTTACAACGAGCATTCGTAGCGAGAAAACGAGAGAACGAACCTTTTCAAATTTCAATTTCACCGGATACGGATTGACCTCTGTCACTGCAGCAGCAATTTCTGCACCAATTCTGAAAGCTTCCTCTTTGGAACGACCGGGCAAAGCGACGAACATGCTAAAATAAATAAGGTCAACGATTTACTACTTTATAATACAGTGAAACCTCCCTAATCCAGACCCTCTCTAATCCGGATCGGAGAAGAGAACAATAGAACGACCGTATGCGTTAAGATAATTAGACTACCTGTGCGAAACGGACAGTCACTTGGCGGCAGCAACTATATGAGCAGGAAACAAGCCGAGAGCGGTCCTTTCGGTATACGTTAGCATAGGCGCAAACCAACCACGGCTCTGCCGAGCCAGTCTCGACCAATAAGGCACCTCGACCAGGTGCAGCAAGGCACCTCGAGGCCTAGGTTTTCCCGATAAAACTACAATCTCTTCTCATATAATGCGAAAGTTAGTTCGTGGAAAACCTCGCGTTACACGAGAACGCATTATGCGAGAACAGACTGCATATAAGTGTAATGTAAGCTTTTACTTGATGCAGCAACCGACAGTCTAACGCACACACAGGAAAATCTCTCTCTGTCTCTCCTACCTAACTCCTCTTCGCGCTGGTAGTTCATCTGTAGTGAATGACAACGATTATTGTACACGCCTTCGTAAGCTAACTCCCCGCTTGCAGAGACCGACATCGCGGTGTGGACGCCAGGAACCTATATCTAAACCTGCATTACCCGCTTTTCTGTGACTTACTGTATACATTTCCATAAACCGGATTTTCGGGGACTTTTTCCCTAATCCGGACTACCCTTCGCCCCGACGTGTCCGGATTAGGGAGGTTTCACTGTATATATATATATTCGCTGAGAACGGGGTGTGCGCGACCCCGAAAGCTCCGACGGTTGTTTGATAATTAAAAAGTGACAAACTGTGCTATTCGTACAAACATTATCATGCATATCCACACCGTTACGAAGAATCCGATTTTCAACATTTATAACATTGTGGCATGGTTGAGTGGCCGATCGCTTAAGAGGGGACATCAGAAATCTCTAAATCTCCGAAGATATTAAATAAGGGTCCAAGACAGTATGAATTCGTTTCACGAAGCCATTACACTGCATAGTTCATTTTCCCTTTGCGAATCATAAATCATGGCACAGTTATATAAACCCGTAGTTTGACTTATAGTACTGCAAAATATTAAACTTCAGAAAATAATATTTCAGAAGATTAAATTTCAGAAGATATAAGATACTAAAGAAACACAATTTCAAGATAATATTGTTTTATTTTGATTTTTTATATCGATCTTATGGGAATTCGTCAGGATTAGCGTAAAACTTGGAAATGATCCCAAAGCACACTACCTGTCTGTATCACCATATACGACTCTGGCATTCCAAAGCTTGTTCGAGTTAACCATCTTTATGGCTGCCTCAAGAGTTTCCCTGCCCTTCTGAACTATGCTATCGGCAATCTGAAAGCAAGGCAAAAGATGGAAGGCAAACACGGTACGCATTGCCCACTTCGACACACGGCATTCTCCCACTGTAATTCGCGGACGTGTAACCGTAGGTTACATTGGCAATGAGTTTTAGTCCCATCTGACGAGCGTCGAGAACTTTCACCAATGCCTAAAAGGTATCGGATACAAACGCACCGTTGCAAAAACTGGATATTCAGCAAAACTGGATATAAGCGCAATTTAAGTCAGTTGCGCCCACTTTACAAGTATACAAATCTGTCGCGCAAAATCCTGCTCCAATTAATTTTTAAAAAATACATTACGCTTATGCGAAGCGTAGCTGATTTCGCGAATAGCACTGGTGTCCTCCAAGCAACCAATCCAGGTTCGGCTCCCTGTATACGCGCAAGGCTGACTTCAACTGAAAATTGCTTCACTTTAGAAGTAGACATGAGTTCAAAAAAAAGGTTCGCTTCTTATATTCGTAAAGAAACAGAAATATTCATAATGATGACATTGGTGGAAATGTGCATAAACTTGAAAAATAAGATGACGCGTAATGTTAAGGAAAATGACAGCTTACGTTAATAGAACATACGTAGATAAGAGTAACTTCACTTCAATGACCGCTATTACGAAAATATGGCATATAGTGGCACCTCATTTCATAAACCGTAGTAATGTCAACGTACAGTAAACAAAGTGACCCTCACTGCTGCACCCGAAACAATTCCCATTTAATGAAATGTCGATATAAGTAGTCCCGCTTTAATCCCACCTTGACGACAAGGAACTTATATGAATAGCTAATTATAAAATTTCCACACATTAACTAACAAGCGATAGTACACAGGCTGCTTTTTTAAGTCCTAATAAACGAATTACACGCACAAATGCCAGAATGAGTAGTATTGCACTGGGAGGGACAAACGGATTCTTGGAAACATCTAAGCTAACAAACCTTGTCATTGACGTACTCTTTCATACACTTCTTCACCATAGCTCTAGTGTTCAAAATTTCCTCAAGCATTTGCGGTAAAATCCCGCGGCGTACTGTGCTGTCGACAAAAACCACCCCGGCAGGAGAGCAGACAAGATGTTGCCTCAATTCTGATAGAATGTTGAAAGGCACTTTTAACTTCGAACAACCAAACTGAAAGCGCTCATCACTGAGGAGAGCGACCAGTGTATTAAAGGTAACCATGTACAACAGCCGTGGATTACCTGCACAACTCTGTCGCTTTTCCCAGGCACGTTGAAAAGCAATAATTATAAGCAATGCATATGGACGGATATAGCGACTGAAAGTCGAGCACTAATACTGGATACGAACAGAACATCGATTCAGGTTCCATGTTCAATGCAATACATTCAGGGGCATTCATGCTGGGAAAAAGAACGATTATTTTCTGCGTACCTTCAACGTCGATCACAAAATACTTTCTACGCTGCTCGGGAGTCGGCGAAAGGGCGACGTAGCCTTCCGCTTTGGCCATGCGCAGCATCATTGATTCCACCCGGAATTGCGAACCCCTGCTTAAGACTGCCAAAAACTGAATGCCATAAAGTCGAGCCATTTCGGCCGTTCGATTCACTATATCTCTTGAGATCAACAATTGCACATTGGCGACGGTACGAACAAAATAGTAATGGAAAACTCGCCACCTAAAAGCACAGAACGAAGATTGATGGTAAACGATCGGGTTACTGTCTAATAAAAAAACAACAGCATAAAGCACATATAAAATATAACAAACAAAATAGGTTTTTTAACGAGATCCTTTCGATATACTAATCTTATAACAGGTTGAGTCCCGTTTTCATAAAAATCCTTTATTTTCCTCTCTATCATAAAATGGATAAAAGTGGCCCAAATAGATTTTGCCGACCGGCAAATACATGCCATAAGTGACCCGCGGGACACAGACGTCTTTGAGAATAACACAACATTGTACAAAGCAAATAAAAGGCTGCCGGGAGCATTCATACCTCGACTTGCGCACTTTAAACCATTCGGTCAGCTGCCATGTAGTATACAATGGAACTCGCATATGCAAAACGTGGAAAGCGACATTTTCAAATGCATAACAGCGCAGGGTAACCTGAATTTTCGGTGAGCGGAATTCAGCAATTTCAGCAATGCAACAGCGCTCACGACATTCTTCATAAGAACCCACAGATTTAAGGCAACACGTCCAGTAACGTTGAGGACGTCAACTAAAGACCAACTGTTAACCATTGTGGAACGCTGGTACCTTCGCTGTTCTGCAATTTACAAACAGATTACATCAATCCGTAGCAACTGTTTCGGCAACCTAAAATCCTAGAGCAGCGGGAACGAAGATCGTAGCCCACTTGGTGCGCTCGATCGAACAGATATCCCCAGGAGAGCAACTCCAGTTCGTAGCCGACAAGAATGTCCGGGTCATTTCTGCAACCCCGTACAACCTTGACGATGGGAAAACGAAAAGTTCCTGGCACATACTTGGCCACCACTTTTTCGAACTTTTCGAACAGCTCCTTTTCCGTAGATACCCGGACTTCGACGTAAGGATGGCCAAAAGAGAAATGGACATTTTCATATGGACGACCTACGTCCTGAAGGTCAAACAGTGTGAACGAGGAACACAATACAGCTTAGGAACATCATAGGAAAGATTCCAAGAGATGCTATAGACGCTTGTGACAGGCAAAAGTGCAACGCTACAATAATAATAGGTTCTCAGCAGAACTGCACTTACCGCCTACCTTAAATGTTGCGCTAAAACACTTAACGAAAATCGTCATTCAAAGTCCAATAACCTTACTGTCGCTGGTACAGATACATGCAAAAATGCGCAGGTAAGAACACCGACTTTAGAGTACGTGAATAATCACGCGAAAGTTTAGAAAAGAATAAACGTAGAACCCATCATTACTCGTGGATCCCTGGAAGTGCATATCCAGAAGCAGAACGTTTGAAAATCATCTTTCAGTCCCATCGAATGTACGGTGGTAAATATAGCCGCTACCATGTCGAACTGCGGATCAGGCTTTAATTGTTGTCGCGTTTCGATGTGCAACTCCACCGACATTATCGTTATGTGCAAAACCTAAAAGCAGTGAAAACTGCTACACCTAAGTTTCATTCCGATGTGCTCTATTTAACTGCATTTAACAATTTGCATACAAAGCCAGCCTAGAACGATACCTCCCCATCGACAAATGTAGATTACAACTAAAGCCAGTCATAAGATATTCGGCACGTTGAGAAATAAAACCTCGTGTTATAAAAACTTCCACTTCAATCAAATAAAACGATGAAGCTAAAGTCAATTGATCTAAACGATGATGCAGACTGAAGAACCATGCGAATTAGAGCAACCGTGAAATAGACCAATTGTGCTACACTTTGAGAAACAACATAACATTTGGATAGACGAAACGCTTACGTCACGGACAGACCGTGCCTTTGAAAAGTCGACGGCTGTTACATCGAATCCGAAAGACGTTCCTAAAGAATAGTTCGTGGCTCCGGATGTTTCAAGCTTCAAGTCCTAAAAGAATAAAAACACTACAATAGACATTGAAGAAAATTAGAAACACTTGCTGTAAGCCGCAACGAGAGCCAAGCCCAAAAAGTTCGAAAGGAAAGGGCAACAATGGGGAACACTAGCTATTAGCGAAGCCTAACTTTAACAAATACACAGGAACCTCCACAGTTGGCAACCTCCATATGTTCACCGCCTCTACATGTCGACCAATTTTTCTTACCGCCCTTCAGAGGACAACTTATATAGCTTCCACTGTACGTTGCTATGAAACAATAGGTTTAATGAACTCGAACAGAGCACTCTTGTGCACTTTTCCACCAACACGAACAGTACGGAGCACACATTCAATCACTACTGACGCCGCATCACTAAAACACTGCATGTCAAACCAAATAACATGGTTTGACATGTATAACAACACCGTTACAAAACATCCTATCTTCAACTACATAAAATACTGCATTTGAATAATGGATTTATAACGGGTTTCAGTTTCATACTGTCAGAAAACGGCAAAATACCCGTTCATCAATGCAGCGTAGCTTTCGGGACCTCTCTTGGTCCCATCTTCAGCGCAAATTCTGGACGAAACCTTTCACGCTTGTATAACAGTCACTAGCTGTCCACCGTTTTAAAGATGCGCACCGTTTTGAACTTGTGCGCCGTCTTAAAGTTGCCCACCATTTTAAAGTTGTCAAACGTTTTACAGTTGTCCACCGTTTTAAAGATGCCCACGACTTTAAAGTTATCCACCGTTTTAAAGTTGTGCACCATTTTCAAAGTTTCCAACCATTTTAAACTTATCCACCGTTTTAAAGTCGTGCACCGTTTTAAAGCTGCTAACGATTTTAAAGTTGCCCACCGTTTTAATGCTGACCACCGTTTTAAAGTTGCCCACGATTTTGAACTTATCCACTGTGTAAAAGTTGTGCACCGTTTTCAACTTGCCAACCATTTTAAAGTTATCCACCGTTTTAAAGTTGTGCACCGTTTTAAACTAGTCCACCATTTTAAAGTTGCCCACGATTTTAAAGTTGAGCACCGTTATAAAATTGTCCACCATTTTAAAGTTGTGTACCGTTTTAAAGTTGCCCACCATTTTAAAGTTGTCCACCGTTTTAAAGTTGCTCACCATTTTAAAGTTGAACCATTTTAAAGTTGCCCACCATTTAAAAGTTGTCCACCGTCTAAAAGTTGCCAACCATTTTAAAGTTGTCCACCTTCTTAAAGTTGTGCACCGTTTTAAAATTGCCAACCATTTTAAAGTTGTCCACCGTTGTCAAACGTTTTAAAGTTGTGCACCGCTTTAAAGTTGTTCATCGTTTTAAAGTTGCCCACGATTTTAAAGTTGTCAAACATTTTAAAGTTGTGCACCGTTTTAAAGTTGTCCACTGTTTTAAAGTTGCCCACCATTTTAAACTTGTGCACCGTTTTAAAGTTGCCCACGATTTTAAAGTTGTCAAACATTTTAAAGTTGTGCACCGTTTTAAAGTTGTCCACTGTTTTAAAGTTGCCCACCATTTTAAAGTTGTCCACCGTTTTAAAGTCGCGCACCAATTTAAAATGGCCCACCATTTTAAAGTTGTCCTCCGTTTTAAAGTTGCCAACCATTTTATAGTTATCCACCGTTTTAAGTTGCCCACCATTTTAAAGTTGTGCACCGTTTTAAAGCTGATCATCGTTTTAAAGTTGCCCACGATTTTAAACTTGTACGCCGTTTTAAAGTTGCCCACCATTTTAAAGTTGCGCACCGTCTTAAAGTTGTCCTCCAATTTAAAGTTGTCCACTGTCTTAAAGTTGTCCACAATTTTAAAGTTGACCACAATTTTAAAGTTGACCACCGTTTTAAAGTCGCCCACCATTTTAAAGTTGTGCACTGTTTTAAAGTTGCCCTCCATTTTAAAGTTGTCCACTGTTTTAAAGTTGCCAACCATTTTAAAGTTGTACACCGTTTTAAAGTCGCCCACCACTATAAAGTAGTGCACAGTTTTAAAGATGCCCACCATTTTAAAGTTGCCCACCATTATAAAGTTGCCCACCATTTTAAAGTTGTCCACCGTTTTAAAGTTGTGAAACGTTTTACAGTTGTGCACCGTTTTAAAGTTGCCCACCATTTAAGTTCTTCACCGATTTAAATTTGTGCATCGTTTTGACGTTGCCCACCATTTTAAAGTTGTCCACCGTTTTAAAGTTGATAAGCATTCTAAATTTGTACACCGTTTTAAAGTTGCCAACCATTTAAGTTCTCCACAGATTTAAATTTGTGCATCGTTTTAAAGTTGCTCACCATTTTAAAGTTGCCCACCGTTTTAAAGTTGCCAACCATTTTAAATTTGTCCACAGTTTTAAAGTTGCCAGCATTTTAAAGTTGTCCACCGTTTTAAAGTTGCCAACCATTTTAAAGTTCTCCACCATTTTAAAGTAGTGCACCGTTTTAAAGTTGCCCACCATTTTAAAGTTTCCCACCGTTTTAAAGTCGTGCACCATTTTAAAGTTGTCCACCGTTTTAAAGTCGTGCACCATTTTAAAATGGCCCACCATTTTAAAGTTGTCCTCCGTTTTAAAGTTGCCAACCATTTTATAGTTATCCACCGTTTTAAGTTGCCCACCATTTTAAAGATGTGCACCGTTTTAAAGCTGATCATCATTTTAAAGCTGCCCACGACTTTAAACTTGTACGCCGTTTTAAAGTTGCCCACCATTTTAAAGTTGCGCACCGTTTTAAAGTTGTCCTCCATTTTAAAGTTGCCCACTGTCTTAGAGTTGTCCACAATTTTAAGGTTGTCCACCGTTTTAAAGTTGACCACAATTTTAAAGTTGACCACCGTTTTAAAGTCGCCCACCATTTTAAAGTTGTGCACTGTTTTAAAGTTGCCCTCCATTTTAAAGTTGTCCACTGTTTAAGTTGCCAACCATTTTAAAGTTGTACACCGTTTTAATGTGGCCCACCACTATAAAGTAGAGCACCGTTTTAAAGATGCCCACCGTTTTAAAGTTGTCCACCGTTTTAAAGTTGTGAAACGTTTTACAGTTGTGCACCGTTTTAAAGTTGCCCACCATTTAAGTTCTTCACCGATTTAAATTTGTGCATCGTCTTGACGTTGCCCACCATTTTAAAGTTGTCCACCGTTTTAAAGTTGATAAGCATTCTAAATTTGTACACCGTTTTAAAGTTGCCAACCATTTAAGTTCGCCACAGATTTAAATTTGTGCATCGTTTTAAAGTTGCTCACCATTTTAAAGTTGCCCACCGTTTTAAAGTTGCCAACCATTTTAAATTTGTCCACAGTTCTAAAGTTGCCAGCATTTCAAAGTTGTACACCGTTTTAAAGCTGCCAACCATTTTAAAGTTGTCCACCGTTTTAAAGTCGCCCACCATTTTAAAGTAGTGCACCGTTTTAAAGTTGCCCACCGTTTTAAAGTCGTGCACCGTTTTAAAGTGGTCCACCGTTTTAAAGTTGTCCACCGTAATGTTGCCAACCATTTGAAAGTTGTCCACCGTTTTAAGTTGCACACCACTTTAAAGTTGTGCACCGTTTTAAAGTTTTTCACCGTTTTAAAGTTGCCCACGATCTTAAAGTTGTCCGCCGTTTTAAAGTTGCCTACCATTTTAAAATTGCGCACCGTTTTAAAGTTGTCCACCGTTTTAATGTTGTTCTAAGTTTTAAAGTTGTGCAGCGTTTTAAAGTTGACCACCATTTTAAAGTTGTCCACCGTTTTAAAGTTGCCAACCATTTTAAAGTTGTGCACAGTTTTAAAGTTGTCCACCGTTTTAAAGTTGCCAACCATTTTAAAGTTGTCCACCGTTTTAATGTCGCCCACCATTATTTTAGTTGCCCACCGTTTTAAAGTTGCTCACCGTTTTAAAGTTGTGCACCGCTTTCAAGTTGTGCACCGTTTTAATGTTGTCCACCGTAGCTGTTTAGAGGTGTTATACTCGCGTGAAAGGTTGCGTCCAGAATTTGCGCTGAAGATGGGACCAAGCGAGGTCCCGAAAGCTACGCTTACAAGTAAAACATCGAAGGGGTTTACTGCCGTTTTCTCACATAATACCGCATATTTATTATTTCATAACATGGCTTAATCCCGCTATTGGAGAAACAATGTTTCACGGAGCTCTCGGTACTTACCTTGACTCGCAAACTCCACGAAAAATTGTTTTGCCACTAACGGGGTTAGCCATGTTCTGAAATAAATAAATGAGTATTCCTTTTAAATGTTCCTTTTTATGAGATAAGAAAACGATAGAAAGCTTTGTGTTTCGGACAATAAACGCTTTTATCGAACGGAAGAATATCGTGTTACATTCGTTCGCCTATGGCACCCACCCCGTTGAATGAGAAGAAACATTACAACTTTCCTAAAAGGATAACTAAGATCATATCCTGCAATATGCGAGCAATTTCCTCACAGTTTTCCCCGCTGAGTAAGAAACGCTTTATTGCATAACGCAGTTGACAAAAATTAGTTGCAATGGACGGACCAAACGAGATGGTCAGAAAGGTTTGTGTTTGCAATAAAACGTTTTTTACTCAACGGGGAAAACCGTGAAGAAATTGCTCGCATATGTGCACGAACCCCGTTATTGTGAGAAAACGGCAGAATACCCGTTCATCAATGGTTTACTTCCAATAGCGTAGCTTTCGGGTCCTCTCTTGGTCCCGCCTTCAGCGCAAATTTTCAAATTCAACCTATCGTGCGAGTATCGCAGTCAGTGATGAACGGCTATTCTGCTGTTTTCTCACAATATGAATCTGAAACCCGTGAGAAATCCAACATTCAACTAACAAACCCGTTATATATGAAAAATTTGTTATGGAATTGAATAAAGGATTTCTAACTTGTCAAACCAGATTAATACGAGTAGCACCGTTTATTAACTTAACTGTACATCGGAGCTTTCGAGGTTGCTCACACCCCGTCATGAGCCATAATGCCCAACCGTCTAACATCAAGTGAGCTAGTGCCGTCACAATAGGTTTAAAACAATGCTTTAAACTGAGGCAATTGGTCAAGTTTCCTTTTCTTGGCGACTAAAATCTGAACGATTTCATTTTTGCTCCATTTTAGCTACCGAAAATTCTGTCTAGGGCATCCGTGGTCTTAAAAAATATCCATCCCAATTTCTTCTGTTATACGAATTGCTGTATTGTGTCGTTCTTCTTCTTGAGGATCTTTAACAATACGTTGTGGTATTTTGCAACACCTATGTCGGTGGATGACATCCCACCAAATCTCACTAACCTCAACACCCTTATCACGGCTGAAGGTGTTATTGTTTCGGATGAATAAAGCTTCTTTTATCTTCCGCCGTGTGAAGTTCCACTCTCTGCGAATGTGTAGAGGGTGCAAGGAACCAGTGCATTGGGAAGCGTGCTCTACCACCGCCGAAGCTTTAATTGCTTGTTCCATAACTGTTCTTGGATCGAGTATTTGTCTCCTTCCCCTGCCTTGAGTGTTCATACTTCCATTTAGCCTAGCCTTAGCATTGTTGTAACGATTTACTCCTGCTAAGTGCTCCTTGAACCTATGGAGGACGCTATTACCGGTTTCCCCTACTTATTTTCTTGAACAATCACACTGAATTGCATATACCATGCCATGTCTTTCTCTTTCCGGGATGTTGACTTTATCGTTACGTAAGAGGGATCTCAGATTCGGCGAACTGGTGAAATAAACCTTGAAACCTATCATCTTTGCTATTCGTCTAATTCTTTCACCCTGGTAGTACGGAACGGTCAGAGTAACATCTCTCTGAGTAGTCATTGTCAGGATTTCGGTTCAACCGTTTCTCCATTACCGAGATAACGAATTTCATGGGGCATCCATTTTTGTGAAGGGTCTCTTATGTGCATCAATTCCTGTTCTAGGAATTCCCTATCACAAATGTTCATAGCTCTGTCGAACATTCCGTTAATTATTCCTCTAAAGACCGAAAGAGGGTGGTGAGAGAAAAAATGTAGATACCTATCCGAGTAGGTTGTCTTTCGGTAAGCCGTCAGTTTCACGTGCTCTTCATGCCTTATTATCAACGCGTCTAAGAACGGAAAAGTTCCGTTTGTTTCCTTTCCTATCGTGAAGATTATTTGTCCAGGGAATAAGCTATTAAGATATTCAGGAATCTTTCTGATTCCCCTTGCTTTATGATCGCGAAAATGTCATCCACCTATCGTTTGAAAAACCGAGGTTTAACAACCGTATCAACCTCTGAGAAGGCCAACTCCTCTAAACCTTCCATGAAGATTTCAGCTATGGCAGGAGAAAGGCTGCTACCCATAGGAGCACCGTTCTGTTGCTGGAAATAATTCTTTTGGAAATGGAAATAGTTTGCTTCAAGCATGCAGAAGGACGTTAATCTTCTTATGTGGTATGGGTTTGGTCCTCTTTGTGAGATCTGCATCGTTACTCAGCAGGTGTTCAAGCCTTGGCGAGGTGTAATACATCGGAATACTAGTGAACAGGTCTTTAACATCATAGCTAACTAAAATGTCAGTGCTTGGGATACGTAAATTTCATAGCTGATTGCAAAAATCAGTACTGTTCGCAACGTTTAAGTCCCTCTTTCCGGTTATGTGACGTATTATTTTTTTAAGGTTGGTGCATAACTTGGATGTAACGCTATTCACGGTCGATATTACCGGTCTAAGAGGTATGTCAGGTTTATGGATCTTCGGTAAACCGTAAAGCTCCGGGATATGGCAACAGCTGGTAAAGTGTAGGTGTTTTGCGACTGTCTCTAGTTCTCTATCTTCTGTTTCAGATGCAAATTCTTTTGAAAGACTTGGTCTTTTAAAAGAATTTGCATCTGAAACAGAAGATAGAGAACTAGAGACAGTCGCAAAACACCTACACTTTACCAGCTGTTGCCATATCCCGGAGCTTTACGGTTTACCGAAGATCCATAAACCTGACATACCTCTTAGACCGGTAATATCGACCGTGAATAGCGTTACATCCAAGTTATGCACCAACCTTAAAAAAATAATACGTCACATAACCGGAAAGAGGGACTTAAACGTTGCGAACAGTACTGATTTTTGCAATCAGCTATGAAATTTACGTATCCCAAGCACTGACATTTTAGTTAGCTACGATGTCACAGACCAGTTTACTAGTATTCCGATGTATTACACCTCGCCAAGGCTTGAACACCTGCTGAGTAACGATGCAGATCTCACAAAGAGGACCAAACCCATACCACATAAGAAGATTAACGTCCTTCTGCATGCTTGAAGCAAACTATTTCCATTTCCAAAAGAATTATTTCCAGCAACAGAACGGTGCTCCTATGGGTAGCAGCCTTTCTCCTGCCATAGCTGAAAACTTCATGGAAGGTTTAGAGTTGGCCTTCTCAGAGGTTGATACGGTTGTTAAACTTTGTTTTTCAAACGATAGGTGGATGACATTTTCGCGATCATAGAGCAAGGGGAATTAGAAAGATTCCTGAATATCTTAATAGCTTATTCCCTGGACAAATAATCTTCACGATAGAAAAGGAGACAAACGGAACTCTTCCGTTCTTAGACGCGTTGATAATACGGCATGAAGACCACGTGAAACTGACGGCTTACCGAAAGACAACGTACTCGGATAGGTATCTACATTTTTCCTCTCACCACCCTCTTTCGGTCTTTAGAGGAATAATTAACGGAATGTTCGACAGAGCTATGAACATTTGTGATAGGGAATTCCTAGAACAGGAATTGATGCACATAAGAGACCCTTCACAAAAATGGATGCCCCATGAAATTCGTTATCTCGGTAATGGAGAAACGGTTGAACCGAAATCCTGACAATGACTACTCAGAGAGATGTTACTCTGACCGTTCCGTACTACCAAGGCCTTGGTGAAAGAATTAGACGAATAGCAAAGATGATAGGTTTCAAGGTTTATTTCACCAGTTCGCCGAATCTGAGATCCCTCTTACGTAACGATAAAGTCAACATCCCGGAAAGAGAAAGACATGGCATGGTATATGCAATTCAGTGTGATTGTTCAAGAAAATAAGTAGGGGAAACCGGTAATAGCGTCCTCCATAGGTTCAAGGAGCACTTAGCAGGAGTAAATCGTTACAACAATGCTAAGGCTAGGCTAAATGGAAGTATGAACACTCAAGGCAGGGGAAGGAGACAAATACTCGATCCAAGAACAGTTATGGAACAAGCAATTAAAGCTTCGGCGGTGGTAGAGCACGCTTCCCAATGCACTGGTTCCTTGCACCCTCTACACATTCGCAGAGAGTGGAACTTCACACGGCGGAAGATAAAAGAAGCTTTATTCATCCGAAACAATAACACCTTCAGCCGTGATAAGGGTGTTGAGGTTAGTGAGATTTGGTGGGATGTCATCCACCGACATAGGTGTTGCAAAATACCACAACGTATTGTTAAAGATCCTCAAGAAGAAGAACGACACAATACAGCAATTCGTATAACAGAAGAAATTGGGATGGATATTTTTTAAGACCACGGATGCCCTAGACAGAATTTTCGGTAGCTAAAATGGAGCAAAAATGAAATCGTTCAGATTTTAGTCGCCAAGAAAAGGAAACTTGACCAATTGCCTCAGTTTAAAGCATTGTTTTAAACCTATTGTGACGGCACTAGCTCACTTGATGTTAGACGGTTGGGCATTATGGCTCATGACGGGGTGTGAGCAACCTCGAAAGCTCCAATGTACAGTTAAGTTAATAAACAGTGCTAGTCGAATTAATCTGGTCTGACATGTACAGCTACACCGATATGAAACATCCTGTTTTTAAGGATGTCTAACTGTAATTGAATAAAGGATTTTCAACGGGTTTTGGTTTCATTGTATACGGGGACGGCAGAATAACCCGTAGAACGAATGTATCTTTATTGACATCGCGACGCTTTCGGGTCCTGTCTTCGTCCCGTCATCAACGCACAATGAAAAGCAACCGTTCTGTAAACACAAAGGTGGCTAATGGAAAGGAGATAATCAACGTCTATTGTAGATGCTGTTATTTTTAAAGTTTCACAATTCATACTTTAAAATTGCCACTCCGCAAATAATTCAATACATTAAACTGATACTCCACCAATAAATCAAGTTTGGGTTCCACTCCCTCCTTGAAGATCCACCATAGGGCCCCAAAAACCATTAACATAAGCTTGTTGTTTCTTCGGGTGTGGTTGGCCCACCGAAGGCACAACCCGTCTTGAACGCCACAACGGACCAAACATTACTGACTCCAACCCCTTCATCTCTGTTAATGCAGATGTTGTGCCGGATGTAAAAAGCCTCCTTGATTTTTCTAATGTTATAATCTTGTTCATGTTCCAAAATCGAACACCTAGTATGGTTAAGGGTTAGCGGGCAGTCCACAGAATCTTCCACCCAAGCCGAGGCATTCACAGCTTCTTTCATGACATCGCCTGGATCCTTCACCTGTGGCCTCCCACTTGATTCTGCGATTTCACCTCTCAACCTTTTCTTGGCATTTTTGTACCTTGTCACAGCCATTTTGTGTTCATTCAGTCTGTGTGGTAAGGTGTGTCCTGTTTCACCAAAGTATCTATTTCCGCAACTGCAATTTATACTACACCTGGTTGTTTATCAGACTGGATTCTTTCCTTGTCAGAAAGTAAAATAGACATAAGGTTAGGTAGGCTTTTGAAAGCAACCGTGTAACCAACACTCCTGGCAATCTTCGCAATTCCTTTCCCCAAACCCGGATAGTAGGGTATGCAAATCGTTTTCATTGGCCTTTCTCTAGCCTGCCTTTTGTTTTAATCAAGGTTCCTCAGTTTTAGCAACCTTTCACTGATAGTGGCTTCAGCAAACTTCTTTGGATAACCATTTCGAAGTAAAGTCTGACTTATATGCTTGATTTCATCTTTCAAGTAATCACCATGGCGAAGAAAATACGCTCTGTCGACCATTCCCGTAATGATCCCCTTTTTTACATTCAGCGGGTGGTTTGAAAAGAAATTCAAATACCTTTCCGAATTAGTTGGTTTCCTAAATACCTTGGCTTTGATATGTCCTTGATCCCTTATGACTAAGGAGTCCAGAAATGGTGGCTTTCCTTCTTCTTCTCTTTCCATTGTAAAATTGACTTTGCCAGGAAAAAGAACATTCAAATGTTCAAGAAGGGCTACTTCCTTGCCCTGTTCCATTATGACAAAAATGTCATCCACATAACGCTTAAACATCTTCACACCAAAAACAGAAAAATCGTCCGGAAATGCAATGTCCTTTAAATGTGCCATGAACATTTCTGCCACAACCGGAAAAAGCGAGCTACCCATGGGCGCTCCCTTCTTTTGTGAAAAACAACAACCATTCCAATGGAAGTAATTTCCTTCCTCCAAACAGAACTTGACCAGTTGTCTCAAATGGGACGAGTTGAGTTTGGTTCTTTGTTTTAAATTTTCGTCCTTGAATAAAGACTCTAGTATGATATCGTAAGTGTACCCCAAAGGTACACTGGTTAACAGGTCTTTGACATCATAGCTCACTAGGATGTCATCAGTTCGTTGTTCTACCCTCATCACTTCTTTCACAAATGAGGTAGAGTTACCCGTGTGAAAAGGATGTGACCCAGTAAGTGGGCGCAATACTTTCGCTAAGAACCTGCAGAGTTCTTTAACGACCCCTCGACCACTTGCTATTACCGGTCTAAGAGGATCTCCTTCTTTGTGAATTTTTGGTAAGCAAAACATTTCCGTAGGCGAAAGTTCATGATGTTTCCTCACCTCATCCGTCGGGTCTTTCTTTAACGGTGTATAAGCATCGGTACCCAAAATATCCTTCACTCTTTTGTTGTAGGACTCCCTATCTAGAATGACCACTACATTGCCCTTATCCGCTTTCATGATCATGATGGATTCATCTCTTTTCAAATCCATAATGACGCGCTTTTCAACCTGTGTCAGATTCAAAGCCGGGCGATATTTCCGTTGTGTAATGTAGTTTGCTAGTAGGGACCTTAATCTATCACATATTAACCTTTCATCATTCCTAATCCCATATCATATCACCCTACTGATTAGATCCAGATATTTAACCTTTGGACGCGTGGGAACGAAATTGAGCCCTTTGGCAAGAACTTTTTTCTCCTCCAGGGTAAGGTTTCTGGAACTTAGGTTTACAACTATCTTCTCCAGGTTTGGTATATCACACTTGTCTATTCTCCTAACCCTCCTACAGAATTCCCATGACTTTGAGCAGATCAATCGGTTGAATTTCTTTTCCAAAGTTTCCAATTTCCAAGGTGAAAGAGTGTTTGGGAGCGGTTTTGGAAGAAGATATACTTGAAGTTCTAGTTAGACATGTTTAGTCATCTGTGTTCCTTCGTGCGCAGAAGGAACATGACATTTTGGAAAAGAAATTGAACCGATTGATCTGCTCAAAGTCTTGGGAATTCTGTAGTAAGGTTAGGAGAATAGACAAGTGTGATATACCAAACCTGGAGAAGATAGTTGTAAACCTAAGTTCCAGAAACCTTACCCTGGAGGAGAAAAAAGTTCTTGCCAAAGGGCTCAATTTCGTTCCCACGCGTCCAAAGGTTAAATATCTGGATCTAATCAGTATGGTAGAGAATGGGATTAGGAATGATGAAAGGTCGATATGTGATACATTAAGGTCCTTACTAGCAAACTACATTATACAACGGAAATATCGCCCGGCTTTGAATCTGACACAGGTTGAAAACCGCGTCATTATGGATTTGAAAAGAAATGAATCCATCATGATCATGAAAGCGGATAAGGGCAATGTAGTGGTCATCCTAGATAGGGAGTCGTACAACAAAAAAGTGGAGGATATTTTGGATACCGATGCTTATACACCGTTAAAGAAAGACCCGACGGATGAGGTGCGAAAACATCTCATCTCAGTTTTGTCGAAGTTTCATGAGGAAACCAAAAAATAGAAGATTTCTAGTTTTATTAAGAAACTTAAATACACCATGAACTTTTCGCCTCCGGAAATGTTTTGCTTACCAAAAATTCACAAGGAAGGAGATCCTCTTAGACCGATAATAGCAAGTGGTCGAGGGGTCGTTAAAGAACTCTGCAGGTTCTTAGCGAAAGTATTGCGCCCAGTTACTGGGTCACATCCTTTTCACACGGATAACTCTTCCTCATTTGTGAAAGAAGTGATGAGGGTAGAACTCCGAACTGATGACATCCTAGTGAGCTACGATGTCAAAGGCCTGTTCACCAGTGTACCTTTGGGGTACACTTACGATATCATACTAGAGTCTTTATCCAAGGACGAAAATTTAAAACAAAGAACCAAACTCAACTCGTCCCATTTGACACAACTGGTCAAGTTCTGTTTGGAGGAAGGAAATTACTTCCATTGGAATGGTTGTTTTTCACAAAAGAAGGGAGCGCCCATGGGTAGCTCGCTTTCCCCGGTTGTGGCAGAAATGTTCATGGAACATTTAAAGGACATTGCATTTCCGGACGGTTTTTCTGTTTTTGGTGTGAAGATGTTTAAGCGTTATGTGGATGACATTTTTGTCATAATGGAACAGGGCAAGGAAGTAGCCCTTCTTGACCATTTGAATGTTCTTTTTCCTGGCAAAGTCAATTTTACAATGGAAAGAGAAGAAAAAGGAAAGCTACCTTTTCTGGACTCCTTAGTCATAAGGGATCAAGGACATATCAAAACCAAGGTGTTTAGGAAACCAACTAATTCGGAAAGGTATTTGAATTTCTTTTCAAACCACCCGCTGAATGTAAAAAAGGGGATCATTACGGGAATGGTCGACAGAGCGTATTTTCTTCGCCATGGTGATTACTTGAAAGATGAAATCAAGCATATAAGTCAGACTTTACTTCGAAATGGTTATCCAAAGAAGTTTGCTGAAGCCACTATCAGTGAAAGGTTGCTAAAACTGAGGAACCTTGATTAAAACAAAAGGCAGGCTAGAGAAACGCCAATGAAGACGCTTTGCATACCTTACTATCCGGGTTTGTGGAAAGGAATTAGGAAGATTGCCAGGAGTATTGGTTACACGATTGCTTTCAAAAGCCTACCTAACCTTATGTCTATTTTACTTTCTGACAAGGTCAGAATCCAGTCTGATAAACAACCAGGTGTAGTGTATAGTATAAATTGCAGTTGCGGAACTAGATACTTTGGTAAAACAGGACACACCTTACCACACAGACTGAATGAACACAAAATGGCTGTGACAAGGTACAAAAATGCTGAGAAAAGGTTGAGAGGTGAAATCATGGAATCAAGGGGGGCTACAGGGGAAGGATCCAGGCGATGTCATGAAAGCAGCTGTGAATGCCTCGGCTTGGGTGGAACATTTTATGAACTGCCCGCTAGCCCTTAACCATACTAGCTGCTCGATATTTGGAACATGAACAAGATTATAGCATTAGAAAAATCAAGGAGGCTTTTAACATCCGGCACATCTGCATTAACAGAGATGAAGGGGTCGGAGTCAGTAATATTTGGTCCGTTGTGGCGTTCAAGACGGGTTGTGCCTTCGTTGGGCCAACCACACCCGAAGAAACAATAAGCTTATGTTAATGGTTTTTGGGGCCCTATGGTGGATCTTCAAGGAGGGAGTGGAACCCAAACTTGATTTATTGGTGGAGTATCTATGCAAGCAGAATGTATCACGGATTTCCCCCGTTAAGTAGAAGCCTTTTATTACCAGAAAAGGCACATAAAGCAGAGCTTTCGGCTACCACTCTTGTAGCCGTAGCCGAAAGCTCTGCTTTATGTGCCTTTTCTGGTAATAAAAGGCTTCTACTTAACGGGGGAAATCCGTGATACATTCTGCTTGCATATATGCATCAACCCCGTAAAAAAAGAAAAATTTGGTGGAGTATCAGTTTAATGTATTGAATTATTGGCGGAGTACCAATTTTACAGTATGAATTGTGAAACTTTAAAAAAAACAGCATCTACAATAGACGTTGATTATCTCCTTTCCATTAGCCACCTTTGTGTTTACAGAAAGGTTGCTTTTCATTGTGCGCTGATGACGGGACGAAGACAGTTCCCGAAAGCTTCGCGATGTCAATAAAGATACATTCGTTCTACAGGTTATTCTGCCGTCCCCGCATACAAGGATTTCTAACTGGTTTAAGTTTCATTGTATTCAGGAACGGCAGAATAACCCGCGGTATGAATGTATCTTTATTGATACTGCGAAGGTTTCGGGACCTGCCTTGGTGCAGTCATGAGCGGAAGACAATGTGCAACCTTTTCTGTAAAAACAACTGCGACCGTTGTTTTTACAGAAAGGGTTGCACATTGTCTTGCGCTGATGACGGGACCAAGGCAGGTCCCGAAACCTTCGCAGTATCAATAAAGATACATTCACACCACGGGTTATTCTGCCGTTCCTGAATACAATGAAAATTTGTTATATCCTGCAATTAGAATTCCTATTTTCAAAATGAACTGCGTGTGCTATGAGCTAAGGAGATGCAAATTAAAAATCAGTCAAAAAATGCCTTTACAGTCATTCCTACCTCTTTCGCCATTGTCGATCGGTTTACCTTTCGTCGACCGGAGCAACGATCAAAAGCAATATGAAACTCCGCACGGCCAGGAGTGTCATGCGAAAGTGTTGCAACACAGCTCTGTTCCCAGTAATCTATGCTCGAATCGAACGTTGCTGGCACACTAAAAAGGGACAAGATATTAACGTCATGCATTAAAAGGACAATAGATCATAAGCAACGATTGCTCACGAAATTATGAAAAGCGCATCCTTAAAATGACGTGTTTCTTCAGTCAATCAGTGCGGACAACGTTGCAAGTACAGAAGCAACGATCAGAAAGAGAAATTTAAAGAAATAAAAATCATCCTCAATACCACTGCCGCTGTACAGATTATTATAATAATACGTACGTATTGGAATACGGACGTCCCCGTTAATACGGAGTGTGCGAAAATAGTAGCGGAGCTTTCGGAACTACTGCGTTCCGCTATCAGAAGAGGGCCAGTATACTATGCTGACTATGTAGTTGACTACCCGTGCATTGACGTAAGGCGGTAGCTCTGAAAGCTCCACCACTACTAAATTTGACGCACAGTAAAATTTAACAACGCGACGTCCGCATTGAAATATGGAAATCTACGGACCCACTGACCAAGTAATCGACGTCCAGAACATATCCATTTAATAACTAGAATTCGACCACGGTCTCTGAAAACCAAAAAATTATCAATTCTTCAAGGAAAAAGATTCGTCAAAAAATAAGTCCACCCATAAACTTTTATCAATATAAAGCTATCCCAAGAGTATTCAAATAATCAGCCACTATACGTTAATAAACGAATAAACCGAAAATATGCAAGCAAATTTCTCTCACGGATTCTCCCCGTTGGATAAGCCTTTCATTCCTCCAAAAAAGGCAGAGCTTTCGGCCACATCCATTGCCCGTCATCAGTGCCAAAAACGACTGGTCACCGCCCAGGTTGGTCAGTCAGTCTGCAAGCACTCCTGCTCATCCGACCTAGGCAGATGCTACATCAGTTGGGTCATACCTTTGACTGCGTCGATTTCGCAATTCGCTCTAGTCAGAGGTGCAAAAGCACGAGCTTCACAACCAACCGCCCCGGACAGTGCCAATACTGTAACTGACAGCGGTCACATCTCTCGAACGACACCCGTCAACGCTCGGCAGTTTAAACCGATACAGGTTTAAAGTCTCTTTCCCGATCTTGACAATCTTCTTCTTTACGCTCCTTCCACGGCTGACTAGGGCGGATTGCGAAATCGACGCGGTCAAAGGTATGACCCAACTGATGTAGCATCTGCCTAGGTCGGCTGAACAGGAGTGCTTGCAGACCGACTGACCAACCTGGGCAGTGACCATTCGTTTTTGGCACTGATGACGGGCAAAGGTTGTGCCCGAAAGCTCTGCCTTGTTTTGGAGGAATAAAAGGCTTATCCAATGGGGTGAATCCGTGAGAGAAATTTGCTTGCATTTATGCATATACCCCGTTATAAAGAAGAAAACATTTTTGTTATGAAAAAACTGAAAATATATGCGAATTTGCTTAAGAGATCACGTTATTGCATGAAGTTAAACGATATAAGACGACAATGGCGTCGACGGAGATAACGGTCGATGCCAACACAAATAAATCTGAAACCACTCACTCAAAACATACTGCAACCAATCCTTTCACAAACAATTTGTTTCTAACAACCGGAGCTTACTAGACTGATAGTGTCACGTCTTCAGCGTACAAAGCTCAAGAACAATTGAGAAAAAGGCTTACGGACTTTCCTAACTGTTGTTAATCCTCATACACTGAAAATGGGACAAGTTGAATAACGCAGCTCGTTGACTTCAATAAGACTGACGCTTGTCGGGTCAAGGGTATAAACCTGATAGTTGATGTCGCCAGCCCGGATGGTCGAGCGGAGGGGCTTGCTGAGCCGTTGACCGGCTGGGCAGTCGATGAAGTAATTTTTTTTTCCACTGATGACGGGCTCATGGTACGCGCCCGAAAGCTCTGAAGTTTGCCTTATTGGAATAAAAATGTTTCAATAAACGGGGACAATTCCGTGTTACTAATGATCGCATACGAAGCTCGTTTTGTAAGAAACACATTGCCAGTGAGCTGATCGGTTCGACTTGCATTTTGCTTAATCGAGATTGCACGCTCAAAAAAATCCTGCTAAAATGTAACAGAACGCAATTATTGAGTCATAATTTCCGCAATCGTTGACAGATAACACACTTACACCCCTTATTTTGGTAAACCATCTACCGTGAAAAAAATTGAAGCAAGTTACCTTTTCGGACCTTCAGCTTTTTGCGAGACGCATGGATCTTCGTCAGAACCTAAAAATGAACTGTTGGTATGTCGCCATTGAAAAGAGAAGAAGTGAAAGAATAAGAAAAACAGAACGAAGGAAAATATCAAACCACATTAACCATCTTCCTAAAATGGGGGCCTTTGTAACCATTTCCGTAAATTTACAGCTATATCACATGCTTTGAATAAGATTAAGTACAGGAACTATGAAGTAGCGACTTCTTTGTCACCTGTTTCATTTTCTTGAGTTTCGGAATCATCTTCGTCCGTCGATTCAATCTCCAGTGATGAGCAGTCCTCATTCAACAGGTACCACTGACATGAACCGCTCCTTGGTATTCCTGAGGGCCCATCGATTTGAGGAATCAGCATGGAACTCGGACTATAAGATCTCGTTGTGAACTAGGTTGAAAATGAGGTACCCACCTATTTAGCGAGCTTAAAACAGAAACAAAGCCTAGCAACTCCAGTCAAAATTTACGCAACAGTCGACAATGCCAAGAAGCTTTATACTGCACCTAATTTTGCGACTTTTAATGCTGATATCGTCATGAGTAGCTTAGTTAATTCAGTTAATCCTTTGGGTCCGCATTGAAACGAAGTACGTCCCCGGTGGAACACAAAAGTGACCTAACTGCTGGAAAGCTCTGGAGTATTTACCCTTTTTTGGAATAAAAAAGGTTCAAACGGGGAAAATCCGTGTTATCATTGATCGCATATGTGCACAACACCCCGTAAAAGAAGATTTTTCAATTATATGATACGTGCTACACGGGGCACTGGACACTACCGGACTGGAATTGGCAACGGCAGAAAAGGGCAGAAATATCGGAAAGGGAATTTTGAAGAAAGAAGGCCTACATCAGGAAAAGACTTTAAAACCCGTATTTTAAAGAGTCCTCAGACGGGTTCTGGAAGCTACTGTCGTTGCCTTGTTCATCATTTGTGTTACGTCACTGTCCCGGTCGGTTGGTTTGGAAGCTCGCTCTCCGCGGGACTGAATGGGCAGGCGACGGACGCTGGACGGGTACAAGGTAGTACCTGATAGCTGATGTCGCCAGCCCGGACGGTCTAGCGGATGAGCTTGCTGATCCGATGACTGACTGGGCAGTCGACAAACTGATATTTTATTTTATTTTCCCACTGAAGACGGGCGCAAGGTACGCGCCCGAAAGCTCTGGAGTATTTACCCTTTTTTGGAATAAAAAAGGTTCAAACGGGGAAAAATCCGTGTTATCATTGATCGCAAGTGACCTAACATACGACAAAGCTCAGGGCTTTATCCTGTAATGGGATCGTATGTTGTAGTAATGAGATTACACTCAAATTACAGAGATCATCTTTGTAAGTAAACACGGCAAATACCTGTGACCGAAAAGCTTTTATTCTGCAACAGAGCTTTCGAAAACTTCTCCTGTTTTCGTCCTCAGCGTTTCAACAACGAGTGGTATAATCTTGTAATCTGTAGGAGCGAGGTCTTTTAAACTGCGAACAGCAATTTTAAAACCCTTTTCTTTAAATTTTCTATCTGCTGTCCGTCCTGGTCGCCACCGTGAACCAAATGTCCTGACATCAGTGCCTTCATCCCTGTTTATACATACGTTGTGGCGAATAAACATAGTCTCATTATTTTTCTTAACTGGACATTGCTTTCCTTCGTTATTCAAAGCATTCTTAAAGTCTCATCGGGTTGCGAACATTCCGCGACATGGCCCACGACAGCTTACCCGTTAATGCACTCCTCCATAACTTTACTTGGGGTCTTTGTCTCCTGTGCGCAAGAACCCAATGTTCAACCAGGTTATGGAGAACGCTAACTAGAATTTAGTGGGGATAAAGAGACGTTAAATTTACCTCGCTGCATCAGTAGAAACTTCAGATTGTCCAACAAGGGAGCACAGGCACTGACTCATTTCCAGATGCTCGTTGATTTCTGCAGCGACTTCCGCTTCAATATCCTCCCCTTCCCGTCTTGCTACGTCCCCAAACACGTCTTCAAATTCACTTGCGATTATTTTCGCTTTCTTCTGACTATCAAACATTTCCTTGATTTCCGGAAACGAACTGTTCAGCGTCTCCTCCTTAGGAAACTCAGTGAGATATTCGGTAAGCAGCTCCGCAGCAAGATCTACAATCAAGCAATGCCAGCAGACGCCATGCATTGGAAGGCGAAATTGGGACCTGAGTTATTCAGTATGGGTTCCGGCGAATCGCTAGCGCTCTCCGTACGTTTCACTTTGGGAGTCGACTGCATGAACGGATAGTGGTACACCCTATGCGTGGCACTCGGTCAACAAGGGCTGTATACCAATCAAGGCTAGTCGTACCCTGCCAGTTTTGCGTCAAGCAATTCGGTGTACATTCTCTCGCTTTCGGATTGACTGAAGCCTCTTCGCTCTGCAAAACCTTTTTGTATGCTACGTTGTAAAGTGACATAAGTTATAGACTAACAGGCATTACATATACAGTCGGCCCTCGTTATACGCGGATTCTATACAACGCGGTTTGTTCGGCGTGAAATAGTGACGTCATCTTTTCACAAAGACATGCGCACCGCTGGTCGGCATTATAGTTGCACTAGTGTCGTTGCATTCCTGTGCAGCAGCGTGATCATCTGCACGGGCGCGAAAGACCTTTTCTGCCCACAATGCTCTCTAAACCGTGCACAATGCTAATGAGGCGTTGTCATTTTTCTGATTGCTCATTATTGCTTCGTGTGCTTTGTCGAGCCCACCCGCTGTGCGCAAATATTATCCATCCATGGAACGTGGCATAATGGTTACACGAGGAATAACGCTACAAGATTTATTAGATGAAGCGAAGAAAAGGGAGAGACAGATCCCTATAACAATGCTTTTAAATAAAGATCCGGCAGCTGCGGAACCTAACATTTTAAGGCGAGAAGTTTCGCTACCAACAAGTTCAATAAACCCTAGGACTGGCTGGTCTCCAGGGGATCTGCGCCCACCTACAGAAAGTGGATAAATTGTCTGATTCCTAATGCGCCAAACGCTTCTGCCGTAGACGTTTTGTTCTATGTGAAGTTCAGTATTTCTGCTTAAGTGTGCCTGTATATGTTATATTTCCGCTGCTCTGTACCCATTCCGCACACCACTACATCGCTTAGCTCATTAAAGCAAGGCGATTCCCAGGTGTTTCAAGAAAGAGCATTTTACTTTCGTCCTTTCTTGTATCTAATGGCCTGGACTCTGATGGCTGGCCCCATTGGACAAGCGCAGTCTCATTCATGTCATTATCTCGCAGCTAGATTACGTAGTACCAAGATGCGAAGGTTCAGTAGGTATGATAACCGTTCCGGAAGGAATTCAAGGGGGCAGGACGAAATACGCGGCTGGATACAATCTATTTGGCCTTTTTCATAGGGTATCCTATATAACGCGGAATTCGTTTTACGCGGTGTAACGCTCAAAATCCGGGACGAATTAACCGCGTATAACGAGGGCCGATTATATATATATATATATATATAACTTGACACAATTTTTGATAATTGCTTATTAGCGAACGGATGTTTCAGGACTGCTCTTGACCCAGCGGCAAACGGTACGCGACTTGCTCAATGACGTCATCCTTACGGTCACATACATTTTGCCACTGAAGACGAGACGAAAGCAGTCTCTTCATCTCCAATTGATAATTTTAAAAAACCTACCAAAAACGGTGGTAAGCAGTATATACAAAAATAGATAATTGTACAAATCCGGAGAACGAAAAGCCACAAAAACAAAATCAACGAAACCGTACGGACAAATCCTGCAGCGAAGCAAACTTTCCGTTCAGTATTCAGGAGACGATCTTATGCCTTACAAACTTGCAAAGCATTTTACCTCCTTGCGATTCCGCTTTATAGGAAAAGGGTGTTGGAATTTCCGCGGATTCGCGCCGTTGGGCCTCGTCTTTCCAAATGTACTTCAGGCCGGGATTCTTCAACTCTCCTAACAAACTGAGCTACTGACTCATTGACGATACATGCATTGCAAAGATACCGGAGCTAGATAGAGTGACGTTCAAGATGTCTGCTTCCTTGCAATCCAATTCGATCTGGCATCTACTCTGCGGCTTCAACTGGCTGCTGCAAATAACAGGGTCGAAGTGTAGCATGCATGGGCGAAATTACCTGTCATCAGCTTTCACGGTTCCTGCAAAATTTCCTTCATCAAACACTTAGCTGCGCACATATCCCGTAACATTCTCACAACGTTAGATAATTCCACTACATGTTTTCAAAACATGTGCCGAGTACAATTACAATAGTTCGCCAGAAGAAACGACTTCTGAAGAATGCTTACAAAAAACGGGACAGCAAAATTAAACGCACTCAGACAAACAGCTATTTTTGGACAACTGTGGGTATCTCATGAAAGAAAAATTCAAGAAACATACCTTCAAAACTGCCACGGCGAAACTTCGCTGCGCTAAGACGAATGAAATCCATTCCGTACAAGTTGTAGTCGATGAAAAACTACAATATAAAACATAGTAACAAATGAGAGAAAAATGCTGCTGAGGCAACGGAAGGGCAGTCCTGGTCCACCATACTTCTATTTTCCAGACCTCTCAAAGCTAAGCTAAGGATATGCAGCAAATTAAGCAACATATCCTTAGCTAGTTGGCAGAGCGACACGGTTTTGTGATAATTGGCACGACTTAATTGACATTTAGCAAGAAACCGCACGACAAAAATAGGCACAAATTTGTCCGTCTCGCTGTTATGCAAAAGAATAGACCTTCTAAGGCAAAGTTTTGCATTCAGATTCAACCAAACACGCGAATATACAATTTATGAGCAAACAAAATGTTAGGGTCACTTCTGAAAAATAATTCTTGCTAGTACAGTTTCGAATAAGTACGTATTCAAGTTTGGTATAACCTACTTGCAGTGAGTACGGTATGTGAGCTTCATGCGGCTGCATAGGAGCATTCCTCACCTTTCCGAGGTAACAGAGTTGCGAAGCTCTGAAAATGACAACTGATCGTGGAGTAAATGTACAGGTGCGTTTACTTGGAAATTAATAAAGGATTGTACAAAACTATCTTCAAGAAGGTAGAAGCACTTTGGTGATAACCGTAGAAAGGCCTTAAACATTCCATTAAAGCAATATTTTAAATAATAATCGCTTACGTAAGCTTGACGGCAGATACTTCCCGGACGTAGCGTCTTACTGCTGTACTTCTGCTTTCCGTTCCTGACTTCTTCGGATTGGCAGTTTCAAGCTCCCTGTTTAGGTCGGCTTTGACCGCTTGCAGAAAATCATCCGACGGATGCGCGCAGGGTGACAGCACATAGAAATAGGGAAACACGCCATGCACGTGTAAGCAACACTTCTTGCCTGAAAAAGGAAAAACCGATAATACTCCTCAACGTTTCGCTGCACTGGCAAAATCACGAGGCACAGGAAGATAATTTCAGCCAAAGCTTTACAACCTCAGACTCCTGAGTTGCACAATCTATTTTACAGGAGGTAACTGGTTAATACTACAGGAACAAGCAGAATTTCGCAATAAGCCACCTCACGAAGGCATCATCCCACAGAATTACAAAAGATAAACCAAAGCAGCTGGCACTGTACAGAATAGAAGAAACATCTAAAAAACTTCAAGGCCGCATGGATGCAGCATATTCACTTGAAAACTGTTCCAAATCAAGACAATAATAGGAAAACGAACAAGTCACACAAGCTGGGTTCCTTCTGGGTGCTGGAATGCAACAGCACAACCAGCACCCAGAAGCAAGACTATGATTAACACAGAAGTAGCAGAAAGCCAAAGAGATTGACAGGACCTAAATATGCCTAGTAAAAGAATCAGAACCACTGAATCAATATACCGTGGTAAGAATAAATAAGCAGATCATGCTAACAAACGAAAGTCAAAAGAACTGCTGCATCAGTACATACATCAATGTGCGGAGGGGTCGTTGGTAAATGATCATGCCCACACCAAGTGCTAAACAGAATGCACAACAAACAGGAGCACTAAGAAATCTTACCGTCGGGAGAGCTACCAAAAATCCGTAAGACAGGAAAGAATGCATCTGAATCATCCTCAACTGCCAAGTTTAGCAGGTCGTATTCGTGAACATATCGTTTCATGTAGTGATCGCAGACAAAAATGCGAACTGCGATATCCTGCAGGACCATTAAATTTGGAAAACTCATTTTCCCCAACACGCTCTCATTTTCCAGTTACTGGTAATGGTGCCGCGAGGTACAGTATTCTTAAGTATGCAAGTTCGACGGGGAAGCTACATGCGCATCCCATACGGTTGCTTTATTAAAGTCAAATAAATTGCCTGTACGTTGAGCATTCGCTCATTTCTGAATGGGCTCACTTTTGATTGTTACGCGGAAACTGCGGTCAGTGCAGTGCATGCGGAGGTAGACAGCGTTTTACATGTCAACTAACATAATACAGCACGATCAAGAAAGTAAAATGAAGCGCATGTCGTCAAACGGTGCTCAGGTAGCAACCCGCTAAAATAGATGAAACCGTCAGTGAAGAAACGTAGGCAATATTAAGTCGAATGAAATGACTCAACGTCATGCGCGGCAGCTAGATTGTGGGCAGGGGATCCGTTGTTCGATATTCGTGCTGATTTCTCAAGTGTTTCAACAATGTTCGCCTGCTCTTCAGGAGTCGATGACAAATGTGGCATTGATAGGGTGAGCTTGGATTGTGCAGAAGCAAATGCTCGCTCAGACGACATTTAAACCTGTAAAATACAATTTCTCTGTACATGGGTTAAATAAGAACTGTCTAATCAACACCTCTAAACACAGATACCAGACATCATTTATCGTGGCAATAGAACGTACTGCATTAAATATGACCAAATGACTAAACAAGCGTATTTATTTGACTACCTGAACGTTTGCCCACAAAGATTGCAGCAATGTCGGCTGGGGTTCGCAGCGGTGGTCGCATGAAATCTTTCGCAATGGAGCGACAAATTTTCCTTCCGAGCGAACGCCTTTCCGCATACTTGGCATACTATTTTTCTGCAAGCATCCCGAAGTACAAACTGAATGAAAAGGCTGCAACATACCGGTGACGAAGGTGGACTTCATTTACGTGACGGTTGACGTGACTCTTCGAAGTAGCTACGTAAAAGCACAATTTGCATTTGTACGTTTTCTGAACGGTCATCTTCTGTCGATGACTGCAGCAATGCCGTTCAAACCGCTTTCGGCTCTTTGTCAAATAGGAACATGCGGAACAGCGACAAACGTGTGCCTGGCTCGACTTTGTCCCATGTCGTAGACGAACATGGTTTGCCAGCGATTTTCGACCACAGAACGACATGTGGCACATAGTGCATGAGACAGAATAGCCACTGTGACGGCTGGAATGTTGTTCAAGCGCACCTTATAATGGGATGGGCATTAACAGTAAATAAACAGATTAAACCGTAACTACTTCTGCTGAAACAGGAAAACGAGCAAACCCGGCAGACGTGCAATCTTCTCCCCATGGAATGCAAACGTCGATGTCTGCAAAGCGCATCTTTCCTTGAACATCGATAAGGGCACTTGGGGCAGAAGTACGTGTATCTGCTTGCCAAGCCTTTATTGACCGCTGAAGTAAACCTTTAGATCATTACGGAAAGGACTAACGCCCCTTGTTACTTTCGGAAAGTTTTTCTTCGCTGCGCTTTGGCACAAAAGTATTTAAACATTGTTCAGCCGTGATTAAATCTTTTAAGGAACCGACAACGCACAGAAAACTTCCACAGCTAACAATTCTGGCCGTTGGAACACGCGCGCATAAAAAGTCCGACAACTCCATAGCAATTGAAATGGGGAAGTGCCGCAGGTTAAGGCGAGCTGCGACATAGTCAAACGTTGGAGCCAGAGATACATGTTCGACCGAGCTAACTCCGGGTGATGGAGTGCAGCTTAACTGCACCGAGACGAACTTATCGCAGGAAGAGGTGACGTTTGTTCTTGCATTGCTAAAGATTTCTAAGACACTTTCGTCTATCATCTCGCGTTGCTGTTCTTCGTGCTAAATTGCACTAAAAGCAACACCTAAAGTTTTCCCATCGAGCTCCCTCACAGACGTATACAATTTGCAGGTCTTTAGAATAACAATGTGTTTTATCCTAACAGATAAAATTCGTTTAGATGGATCAAAGTCTAAGCGCTAAGCGGGTTGGCACACATTCTACTGCTTCTGCATCGATGCATTGCCGATTACATCGGTGAGCGAGGCGAGCGTGTGCTGGCGACGGAAGCATCATCGTCTAGTTCTGTGAAAAGCCTTTATTATCCTTTCAACCAAATTCACTTCAACCGTCAGTTCCTGACTGCGCACTTCCTTGTCCAGCTGAACGCAACTTCGCTGGACAAGGAGTGCGCAGTGTTACAAGATATCTAGAACTTGGCTGTTAAAACCACGGGGAACTTCACGGAAAGCGATTAACCATCAAGGTTGGTGAAGCGACCCTCATGAGTTCATCAAGATTTTTTGAAAGCCTTTTCGTATTGCTTTAATTCGACTTTACGCTGCGTACGTATAATGTGTGCTAGATGCGCTGGCGTTGGGGTGACTGATTCACCGAAAGGTGCACTGCATATATAGCCAGTATCAAGCACTTTTCAGCGCCCATTACTGTTCGTAACAGTAGATGTGTTATGGTGCCGCCCTAGGCATCGTGTAGTGAAAAAGGATTCCCGCTGCGGGCTGCCGCCTGCCACGTTCATGATGGCCGTCACCGGGAACGTCGCCGACTGCGTTAACTGGGTGCGCCTTCGACGGCATTATCCATCACCAGTCGACCACCCAGTGACGGATGCAACTGCAACGACAACTTGCCTGGCGTGGCGTCCAAGACCCATCCAGAGGACGACAATATATAAGCGGCGGATGGCGATGTGAGGGGCTGGGTGACTGCCAGGCGTTAGGTGCGCAATAAACGTGTATTGTTCGTCGAGTTAGACTCACAATCGAAATACACCGTCGGAAAACGGTAGTTCAGGCGATCAACCACAGTGGCAGCGGTCAATCACCAGAACACCAGTGTAGCTCCGTAAGGCTACTGTTGCTTTCCTAAACGTAGGCCTTCCTATGACAGTCCAACATTCCACAGAACAGTAAAGGTACAGTGTACTATTAGATACGGTAGCTACGTCGAAGTACACGAAACGATATGTTCACGAATACGACCCACTAATTCTTTAGGATCTTTCCTGCCTCGTTCCCCGTCATACTGTAACTTTCGGGTATGACGTCATCCACACGCTGATTGGCCCGTTGTTTATGGAGACATAGGTAGCGCTACTGTCGCATTTTGCGACGTATTATACGCGAAATTGATGAATACTCGTCGACTGATGATGGCAGTCGTTTTCGCCGATCCCTAAGCCTAGACCGAAACACAACCGATCTTTCCAGTGCGCTCTGCTTTCATGCAGGTCGACTGATGAAGGCACTCGACTTCCCTAGACCTAAAGCCTAAGCCTAGACCTAAAAGGGGATCATGTTTGCCTCGTGGTCTTAGGTGTCGGGGAAGTCGACTGCCTTCATCAGTCGACCTGCATGAAAGCAGAGCGCATTGGAAAGATCGGTTGTGTTTCGGTCTAGGCTTAGGTATCGGCGAAAACGACTGCCATCATCAGTCGACCTGCATTAAAGCAGAGCGCACTGGAAAGATCGGTTGTGTTTCGGTCTATTCTTAGGTATCGGCGAAAATGACTGCCATCATCAGTCGATGAGTATTCGTCAATTTCGCGCATACGTCGCAAAATGCGACGCTGGCGCCACCTATGTCTCCAAAATAACGGGCCAATCAGCGCGGGGATGACGTCATACCCAGAAGTTACAGTATGACGGGGAACGAGGCAGAAAAGATCCTTTCTTTATTTATTTGCACACGTCGCACTCGGGACTGATCTTGTCACGGTCAAAACAGGACAAGATCAGTGCCGAAGTTACGTTTGAAAAAATGAGGAATTGGTAGGTTTGTGGCCGTACGTTTACTACAATGAGGTTGTATTCCGTCATGAAAACAACTTTAATTAAATATATTCTTGTTGCTGTTGCTGTTACTACTGCTGCTTATGGCGAAATACGAAGATTAAAGTTAAAGACAGCAATGCACGGTATCGCAAAATCAAAAACGACATTTCATTGGCAAAACAATCGCGAAACGACAAAGGCCTCAAAGCCACTTGCTAGCTGTGATCGTTTGCCCTCATTCACTTTTTGCTGCAACGGAATCAAAGGTCAGCTACCATTTGGAACCACTGGCACAAAGCGTCGCCGACGACACCAGGCAGATCATCAATGCGCTTTAAAATGATGTAAAACGGGAAAGGGAAAACTTCCAAATAGGAAACGATTTCCAAGTTTCCGTCGTCCCCAAACGTTGGCACTTTAACGTCGAATATGGAACTCTGTAACATGGGCTACTGAGTTTGAACTGATGATCAAAGTTTCTTGCCTGTCCGGGATGTTCCTGGTCGATGATGATGAACAACGTGAAGACGCCAAACTGAACCAATTCTTGGATGGACTGCTTCATCGCATCTTGTCCTTCTGCGTACAGACCGCGCCCATCCGAAACGATGATCAAAAGTCGAGCTGGAGCGGTAACGCCGACGAAATCACCACTATTAACGTTTGGCGAGAAAAATGAAGGAACGCATTTGAGCAACTAAAGTTAAGTGCAAGTTAACAATGCAAATCAGTCGCACACCGTAGACGGTACGTTGCAAACGTTAGTCCTGAGCTCACTGAAATTCAATCCTTGAACGACAGCTGCCCCTGTTGAGTCATCAAAGTGATCGCGCAGAGGTGACAACAGTTCGGTACTTTCTCCAAACTTGCAAACCCCAACGGAGCCAACCTCCAAGCGCCTAAGCGCGCTGCTGATCAAAGCCAGCGATTCGATCGCCATCTAAAAAGGGAGAATCGACCACCTTGTCACAGTACGGTCGATGTGAAGAGAAACCTGCTTGGCGCGATTGTCCATCATGCTCGATGAGCTGTCTATGGCGATAACAATTTGATAGCTTCTCCGAGCTTTCCTTGTTCTGCGCAGCCATATTTTGTTCTGCCGGAAGTTGCTTGCCACAAACGGAATCAACTTGCGAATGTTCAAACGTTTGCCAGTTCGATAGTCACCTCTGTTTGAAAATACATTATCGTATTCCCGAAATCAGCAAACCTGATCAACCTTACTGGAGGCGGGAAGCCGTCGTAGGCACAAGTATGGCTCGCAAGCGCTCGCACAATTCGGTCGACAAAGATTCGGTAAACCGTACGAACCGCGTCCAAATGTCCAGGCATTCTTCGGTGTTAAGGATTTTGGGCGTAGCAACAGGAAATTCGAAAGCAGAAGTTGTAGGCTGCTCGGTGGAATGAAAATATCGAACCTAACAAATAATCCAATGTCATAATGATCTAGCGGCACGACGGAGCCTACCAGTTCGTAGAAATCGTTGCTCGTGCGAAACATGGAGGGTGCTTTATCCACGAGATTATCATCTCCGACATCATCATCGTTATCAATTTCCATATTTTCCTCTTCGCTCTTGACGCTTTTGCCCTCACAATGCCGCTCAGTGGTTTCTGTCATGACCGAATCGACTCCTACATCTTCCCTATCCTTAAAATGACAAAGTTCACATTGGCATACACGATTGAGAACGAACGGATCAAAGATGTCGCGCTAAGCACAACAACAGCCTTATTGCGAACGAAGATTTGACAGATGCTTCCTGAACGGATCAATTAGCAAATGAACTAACATAGGATAAAAACTACGGGTTATTATTTCGATTTGGCTGCAACTCAAAAGAGGAAACGAGCAAAACTGATCCGTAAGCGATAACTACATGAAAGCACAAATTAAAGTAGTTCTCAACGAGGGTCTGCATCCCCAAGAGGGTCTGACAAATTTCGAAGGGATCTAAAGGTTAAAAAACTATGATCAAGGAATCCAAAGGATGTATGAGGGCTATCGTAACTAAACAGATAAGCTACTCCGTTACACCTCTGTACATCCCAGTAATAGAGAGTGCAGATCTGTACGCTCCGGATATCAATCGTATAAGAGCACGCTCTGATCGTATACGGATATTTGCAATAAGGACTTTATAACCTCTTAAACTTATATTCCCGACGGATTTTCAGGAATCCGTTTCAAGCATAATCAATTCAAGTCAACGCAGAGATTCAAGGGAATAAGATTTTCACAGCGAGACAATTGCACATCATTACTTCAGTAAACTTCGAAAAGACCCTTGAGCCAACTATGATTTGCCGAATGTGGTACACTTCCAGCATTGTACGTGAAAACATTTTTCGTTGCCTTTTCGTCAACATACTTCAGCTCATTACTTCGGCTTTAGTTAAGTTTGGCCCCAGGTAATGGTGCTTTTTGAACAAATTTCGCGCGACTCGTTCTCGTTCGCTGGAATCGAATGAAGCCTAAAAATCTTATTTCACTGTATAGCGGGTGTTCTTCCTTCTCTTGCGCGTTCATGACTTTTCTCCTCGCTTTAACACTTCCTTACATTTCAACGTCCTGGAATTATTACGACTACAGACGAAATTATTATTATTATTACGACTACAGACTATTCGACGTACTAAGAAAGTTCAACCGAGGCTACGAAACCGATGAGACTTTATCGAAACTTTGACAGCATTTATAGGTCTGAGTTTTCTTTTAAACATACTGTTTACTGTATATTACAGAAATTTGCATCTGACGATGTGGATTTCAGCATGACTCCGCTTATCTTCAAGAGCTTCCGCTGGACAAAGGTACCCGATTGAAGAGCGGAGGCTCCCAAGATACGAATTTTGCACGACAGCTGCGAATGTGGTCTTGCATGGACCGACAAAAAGACTACTTTGCAAACTTGTCTAGTGCCTAACTTGCAAACGGAAAAGTTCTCCTGTCCTCTTGATAATCCTGTGACGAGGTTAACCACTCGAACTCCCTGCAACCTGGTCAAACCATCATGGCAGAATTCTGTTCTCATAATGCACAAGTGATGCACCAGAAATTGGGAACAGCGTCAGCTATGGTGAACAGAAAGGGATCGGCAACGCAAAATGAGCTAGCAAGGCGAATTTGACGCAACTGGGTACAGAGTGCTTACCGCACTGTCTGTGCTCGCCCGACGTTTTTCCTACCACTTTACCAAACCTTGCATGCACTCACCCAGCGACACGTTTAGGCAAATGCGGGTCGGGTCGAAAACGCCTTCTGGCAGTTCGTCGACTCTCATGATTCAAATTTTTATAATGACGAAATAAATTTGCTCCCACCTCAATGGCGAAGACGTATAGATTACGATGGTGCTTATTGTAACTCATAAAGTTGCTGTTCAGTCCAGTTATGGTTATCGCCAGAGCAGTGATAACTTTCGCAAGGAAAGTTATCACTGCTCTGGCGCCTATCTAATATCAATAGTTTCCTTTTCAAATCCATGAACGGATGCCACGGCGATAAACCACTTGTTAGTTCTATAATTTGTAGACAGATATCATGAAACTTGCAAATAGGCACCAAGCTCTAGGATAGCATTTGTTTCGATAGCGGTTATTTATTTCATGCAGCCTTTTAAAATTCTGTCCACTGTGTAAGAATGCCCAAGCCTTCTTGATGTTCAACACCAAAAGATTCTATGATTACCTCTTGGTGACGACGTATCCTTATTTGACAATTAGGAAACCGGAAAAGAGCACCGGCGGGAATCAGCAAAAACGTTAAGAGTGGCTGAACTAAGCTGCCTTTCCCGTGTCATGATAATAAACATTACACTATGACATACTTGTAGGAATTCGAGCACGTCATCAAAGCTCTTGGCATTTCCCTGTAATAACTTAAGTAGCAACTGGACGGTTGAGTGCCCGCCTCATCAAAATATTGCTGAGGCATCTTGAAGCTCAGAATGAAGTTCGAACGAGCTGTCGCAAGACAACACGGACGAGTAGGGAAAATACAAAACACTAACCACATTTTGTTGTTCTCTGAGATCGAGTATTTCTTGCATTCGGTGCTCGACTTGCTCCAAATTCTGGCTCTTGACCACGTCCAACGTTGCGCTGTCAATCACTTGATCGCAATGGTCAGGTAAATCAGCAGCGTGGGCAAACACGTTGCCATCCGTCTCGGTTGGATCAGCACCTTCCAACTCAGCCTGCTCCACCTGAGCATCCTTCATAAATGCCTTCGAGCTATCGCCAACCGACTTCATCTCTTCTGGAAGCTTCTGGCGCTTGGTCAGCGACGCAGACTCCCTATGCTGATCGCTTGACGCTTCTTCAGTACTCTTACGCTTCAGATTATCCTGACGACCATCCTCTTCGCTACTTCGAGGCAAAGCGGTTTGGTCGAGCGCTTCCTCAGAGCCATCTTGCTGTTGCTCCACATTTTCCGTTGGTTCCCCAACATCCGGCAGCGCGTCGCTTACGCACTGGTAGCCTGAAGAAGTGGGAGCCGTCTGCTTTTCTTCCGCACACTCGTTTTGCTGCTCGTCGTTTTCTGCTTCGTTCGACTGTTGGTCGACCATTTCAGCTTCTTCTCCGGCGACGTCATCACTTGCAGTTTCCGAATCATCAGCGCTGCTTCCGCCATCGCTTATTTCGTTAGCGAACTCCATATGGTCTTCAGCATCCTCTGCATTCTCCTCTTCATTCTCCGTATCCACTTCCAAGTCTGCACAGCAGCAATTATTAATAGCTTAGGATACAGCACGCCGAAGAATTTTTAAAAAGCAATAGCTTTCAGCTACACCGAACAGTTAAAGCTTACCATCCGGCTGAGCATCTTCGAGATTCTGTTCGTCACCGGGAGGGTTGCTCTCCTCCTTGGCTGCAAGCTGGTCATTCGGCTTTTGAGCTGCTTCGCTGCTTTGATCCAAATTTGGCATCTCATCTTCTTCCGTATCCCACAGTTCAGGATCAAGAACCTCATCGTTCGGATTATCTACCTCATCGAGACGATCCTCAATACTTGCCACGCTTCCATCACCTTCGCTCGAATTCGATGCACTGTCGTCAGCTGAAAATATGCGCAAACTTAGACGTCACCATTCGTTGGAAACCAATAGGAAAATCTCATCGCACTGTCATCCTCCCTGTTCGACATATTATCAAGGTCTTCCAAGTTGCCGAAGAAGTCGTCGTCAACGTCGATTGGCGTTTCCACATCGTCCAGGTGCCGATCGTTCTGCTCTTCAGGCTCGTCAGCCGACTTTTTCAGATCCTCTAACTGCCCCATGTCTTCAATTTCGTCTGTAACATCCTTGACGCCTTCGCCTTCTCCCATGCCAGCGTTTTCGAAATTTTCAAACTTCGTCTCGCCGCCGCCGTCAGTCTCTTCCATCGGCGGGGGTTCCACGTAGCCCTACAGTAAGATAAGTCAAACCTGCGAACTCACCATTATCAACAGCAAAAGTTTACGCGCTCGTATAAGGTCATAACCAGTTGGCCAAACGCTTCGTAGAATGAACAAAACTGAATGGTCAATTTGTAAGAATGCTCGTATACTGCTTCCAGCGTGCCGCACAGCTTATGCAAAGCGCTGCAAATGACCAACGACCGTGGACTGGCCGTCGTTGTCTCCAAAAGGCTTTCGTTGAAATTTCTAACCAACGCATTGAGCTGCAAAGCAAAAGTGAAGTTCAAAGAAAACAACGGACACAATGAACAACCTGAAGTGACAATTTAACACTGTAACTAAAGCCATTTCACAGCCAACACTGTAACATCTTAGCCCAAAAGCCCAAAGCCGGAGGCATTAATAAATCGAACTAATTTTGAAAGTAACACAAAGCCACTCCAACCTGCTAACACAAAGCATGCAAGCTTCGCTGCTGTCGCAATAGCGCCATCCCGTTTTTATCTCCAAGTAGCACACCTACATGGATACCTTGATTATTGATCGGGGTAACCTCCAAAGGTACATAGTGTTAATTTTATTAAACTACCTTCTAATAAAAAGCGGAAAAATTACCATGAAGATTTATTTTAAAAAACACTATTAATGGCACTGCTAGCAGCAGTACACAGTATTAGCGTAGCACGAGTAACGTGCATGCTCACCTCATTAATATTCGCATTAAGCAGAATGGAAGAAGCTTTTGAAATCGTTTGCGCGGGAGAATCTGCTTCGCAAAGCAATCGGTTCCGCTTATGCAAATTCTGCGCTAATAGTTGAGCAGCTTGGAAGGTCTCATCTGCCAAAGCGACGTCGACATCCGCGGATTCAGGCAGGCTTGTACGCGCCGCTTGCAGGCACTTCTGAGCCTTTTCGCAAGCGTCGCGTAGTTTGGTCGCCCATTCGGGCAACGAACCACCGTGGAAGCTCGGCTGACCGTCCCTGCAGCCATCAACGACCTTAAGGAGTTCGCCCATCTGCGGCAGCAGCGCGGTAACTATTAGTGAAAGCATCTTGCCGAAGCGTTGCACTTGACAGCTGTAAAGCAAAATGAATATACAAACTGACAATTGACGCGTTTACCAACCCCGGGACGTAGTCCACATGTTTGGCCGAACATAGGCACAATTGGTCAGCCTCCTTGCAAATCGAGTCAAGATCCAATTGAAGCTGCGACAGGCGATCCATGCAGGATGCAAAGTCGGAGCTTTGTTTGGTCCATCCAGCGATTGGAGGATTAAAACCATGTAACAGTTTAGCCAGCCGACTCCACTTAGAGTCGCCTTCCACACTGCCGTGATCGTCGTCCGGGGCCGTTTTCCACAGGGTAATCAAAGTGGATACAGCCGTTCTCGCTTCGTGCAAAAGCAGCCTCATCTCAGGCAGCACTTTAGCGCACAAACGACCTTCCCGCATGTTGGTTTTGCGGCGCAAATCGTCGGCCAACGTTCGACCTTCTCTGCACAAAAGACGCAAATTTTCCAAGGAACGCCTCTGGGTGTTGAGGGCGTCGAAAAGGTGGACAACGCTGTTCATGCAAATGTTGCTCAAGCCAAGCATGACAGAGCCAGTGCGCTTCTCTACTTGGTCGTTGACGCCTGTGAAATTCTTTGTAGACACTTTCATCCAGTAGGACATGCAAGTCCAAAAGACTCGACAAAGTGCTTCGTAGTTCTCGTGGGATTCCTTTGGAGTGCCAACTTCGTCGTCTTCGTCAACGGGCATACTGAAAGCGGCGTTCTCCATTTGTTCAAAAGTGATAAGATGGCCTTTCCTGTAGGATAAGCCAACAACATCCGACATCGTCCTGGTCAAAGCCGCTATCATCTTCTGCCTTTGCGTTAGTTCCCTTCTGAACAGCTTTTGGCCTTCCTCCTTTTCGCCGCAGCCGACCGGGCGTTGCAATTTGGTCGTCGTATCTCTGCACATCTCAGCAACTTCCGCCAACATCTGGGAGCATCTGAGCACCGAAGCGTCCATATCAACATGCCTGAGCAGCTGGTCAAATTTGCCATAAAGTTTAAAAATTTTGGGACAATCGCCGAAAGCATTCAACAGCTCACTGTCGTTGAAACAAGAACCTACAGAGGGAAAACAGCGAATTTCAGCAACCGTCAATCTGGAAACGGTTCCAGCGGAGAGTTCGACGCTTAAAGGCTGTGCCAATTGCTGTTTGTACTTTTTCACGATGTTGAAAAGCTGTCGCTTCTTGTGCTTCACGGAATCCAGCAAGGCCCACCAGTTCAACGAGTTGAATTTTAAAATTCGAATCAGGTCCTGAAATATATGGACAGAGTCAAATCGCTAGCAACCAGGAAGCCTATGCCGCGTTTAGCCAACCTTAAGCTCCTTTTCCCTCGGCTGTCTGGCAGTCGCCACCACCTTTTGGACAACGTCGAAGTACTGAGAATAGTAGGCGCACATGTTGGCCAGCACGTTCCAGTAGGGCGATTCACGAATCGAAGCGCAATGTCGTAACAGCAGTCTGACTCCGCGAACGTAGCTGACGAAGTGACCAACGGATAGCGACGCAATATCGACGGAGAAATGTTTGATGAATCCGCCCACCGGTACAGCCTACAAGGCAACTGTCAGGAACAAGATGCGGGCAAACGTGTTGCAAGAAGAAAGTCCACGCAAACGCTATCCGGCGATTTTTGGAAAAGCGCTTTATAATTTGGATGAATTATCAAAATTTGCATACCGCAATATCAGACTTTCATCCTACGCACTTTTGGAGTATTTAAAGTCCTTTCGGTTTGGTCTTACTAAGCGTGAAGCTTCTACGATAAAGCAACTGGAAAGCTGCGTGCGCGTAGAGAAAACGAACGGAAATTTTTGCACCTGCCAATAAGTTTTCTACATGCATAAATATAAGGCGACCTCTTCTAACATTCACGGCAGCGATCCTGGATGCTTTATCAGAAATCAGTTAATAACATGGAGTTTTCGGAACAAACAGGCTTCTTCATCAGCATACACGAGTCAACGACGCACTCATGTACGCTGATGAACCTACTTGCTCCGCCGTCAGTCTGTAAGACAACTCTACTCGCATAGGACAATTTCGAGAGCTTCCGGACATTCTTCGTTTGGTATTGGGTTTTGATTCAAAAAGCTGCTTGTTCACGTGAGCTACGCGAGGCACAGCGCTTGTCATACGAACGCAGACCTACTAAACAACAATATTCGTCAAATGGACCAGGTCCAGCAAAAACAGTCATCCTGAAGCCATACGCTCCCATTCCAAAAGCACTGCGTAATTAATGCTATAAAAAGTAATGAATATAAGCTCGCGCCTAGACTGGCCAAGTACAAGCATGAGAAGGTCCCCATAAAGGACAAGAGTACATACAGAGAATATAGTTTCTTTTCGTTTTTCCACGGATTTTTCCCGATGAGCAAAAATCTTTAATTTTTCTCATTTATTAACGCGTACCAAGCTTTCGGACCTATCCCGGTCCATCATCAGCGCATAACGATCACTGGCGAGGCAGTCTTTGGTTCAGCACACTCCTCCGCCTCAGCCAAACGAGAATCGTTTGAACGCTGTCGAGGACGGTCGGAGGGGATGCTCGCACCTTTGCCTGACTGACTAGGCAGCGCGACAGACAGATCTGACAGCTAATGTCGCCAGTCAGGTTGGTCAGGGTAGAGGAGCGTGCTGAACCAAAAGCCGACTTGCCAGTGATCATCATGTGCTGATGATGAACCGGATTAGACCCGAAAGCTAGGTACGCGTTAATAAACGAGAAAAATTAAAGACTTTTACTCAACGGGAAAAATCCGTGAAAAACGAAAGGAAATCATGAAAACAATTCCCGCTACGAACAATACAGATTATTAGTTAATTCAAATAAAGAGAACATATGTTTAAAACACTACGTACTTCTGCTAGCCTTAAACATGAAGAAAACTAGCAACTTCATCAAAGTACCTGTGTTTGGCATAGGTCGATGATGTCGGCAAACGCCAAGGCTCTTTCCAAGCCTGCATTTCGAAACTCAATCTCCGCGTCGTCCAGCAGAACGCTCCAACGACTCAGCTCCCGTCTACGCCCTTCAATTAACAGCGCTCGCAACGGCTCGCTAGCTTCACTAAGCTTGTCGCAACGTCGGGCGACCTGGTCCCACTGCTCCACTCGACCTGCAGGCAAAATATGAGCACTTGAAAGCAACTCGTGCCCTTCAATTCCGTCTACCAAGAAGAGATTGTAGCGCCGGCAAGAGCACCTGCAGTGCTGTACTGCACGGCAACTCCAACAGGCGACCGACGTCCGCTTGGATGTCTTCAAGTATGGCGTTGTTTGGCCACTCGGACTCGAGACGGGCTAGAACTGATCTCAATGGTTCCACCGCGGCTGAGCATTGCTCGGCAAGGGAGTAGCACCCACTCGCACTGTCATCCTCCCTCAGGCCCGCCAATGAGCGATAAACTTCGTCCAAAATGAGCATGTGATTGCCCATCATATACTTGTCAAAGTGATCCAAAGCAAAGAACCACTTCTCGCATGGTTTGAAGTTTGCACAGTAAGAAGTGAACAACAGCTCCCTGTTGGTAAGGCGGCTCCCCGAATCTGCTCCGTCTGTCATTTTTCTAAACACTTCGATTACAAGCGACTTCTGGCTTAGGTAGAACGATTCCGTTTCGGCGGGTTCCCGTTTTTCTTCGTCGGAGTACGGCAGGCCAAAGGAGAACAGCTTTTCCAAAGCCTCATCCTCAGCGGTCGGCGATTCCGCCTTCATTTCAAACAGAGAATTGCTACGTTGCAGGAAGCTGACAATTCTTGACCACTGAGCGCGCAGAAGGGCAACTACCTGTCCGTAGCGACATGGCTCGACTGTTCCGCGGGCCAACAGTCTAAAAATGGTGCCATTATGCCTCCGTAGTGCAGTACAATTCAGAAGCACCTTAAGATGCCGGCACTGCTGAGGCGCCTCGCGTCTGGCACTGGGGGTCTCCAATCGCGAACAGGAAACGGCAAATATTCAAATGATAAAGGTATAATGTCTTCCTGAAAACATGCGTACGCTTTGGATGGCGGATGCAGATAAAAACTAGTTGTCCTACCAAATGCGCAGACGGAATGCCAACCGTCTGGTAGTTCATCACCAACACTTGGCGGACAAGACGAACCAGAGCCCATTCCAAGGCAAGAAGCATCATGTCCAAACCAACCGACAGCACTGCGACGATGTCTGGATAGCCAGTCGTCTCGCGGATCAGCTTCCTTACGTGACCCAGGCTTCCCATCTGTTGGACTAATCTGTCGATCAGCGGCTGAGCCAACTTGGTCGAAACGGGCTCATAGCATTCATAGAACAGACTACGCAAGTGCTCACTGGACAAATTCATGAAGTCGCATAAATGGCGCGCCAGTTGTTCAAAGCACAGCTGAAAAGAAACTGTTCAAAAGGAACGAACATAGCTAAGGGACGAACCATTTCGGCTCGCGACGTTTGAGCGCCTTCGTCAAGGCACACCGACTGCTGTTGTTGCTGCTCGATCAAAGTGGCCAGCGCATCCAAAAGGCAGTTGAAATAGGGATGAGCACATTTGCCGCGCAAACGATCCACACTTTCCATATCCACAATTGTTGGGAATGAATGGCCGGCGACCGGACATCCTGCCACGCACATTAGCTGCACCGAGCAAACGGCCAATTCTTTCCACAACAGGTCAACCTGAACCGTAATACCAAAATGGAGAAACAGTAAACCACCTCCTATTCCCACCTGCTTGGACAGCGCACTCTGTTTGGCGATTCTCACTAGAACAGGGTCAAGCGATTTTGACAACGTCGTCGCCAACCAGCTGTACAAGTATCCCACGTCAAAGCAAGTCTTTTCCAAGAGCACATCATCTTCGCCAGTTTCTAAAATGCACGCACGCCTGAGGATATACTATTAATATTAATAATTCAAACATGCTTCCAGATAGCACTCAATATAAAACAAATGAGCCACGTTCAGTTAGTAGGACCCAATTTCTACAACTCCGCATTGAAGTCAAGAACGTCATTTTTTTAAATATTCGCCGGTCAAAGACTGCGACCGTAAAGAGCTGTTCGCGGTCCGCATTATTCGGACCAATCGGGGTCGATTTGCAATTTAGCAGGAGTAGGTAAATATCACAAACAAAAAGTATCCCACCGTCAACCTCGGCAGGGAACATCGGTGCGTACGCGTGGAAGAGCATTAACCTGCAAACCTTTATGACCTAAAGGAAAATACTAATATTTTCATTTGCCAAATGCACTCCTAATGGGAAACTTGTACAGATGCTATTAACGCCTACAAACCGAAAGTTGAGCAATAAATAGTGCTAGGCAAACATTACGACAAGAAAGGGAAATAAACGCACCAAGAGCGCTGCACTGCCGTAAAGCTGCCTTGTACAGCTGGCCAACGTTGCATCCAAATTCCAAAGTGTCCACGGACGTTGTGTCGATCGCAGCGCCAATCCTTCCTAAGACGCTGCATAGCAATTGCCTAACTGCATGCCTGCAAAAAGTGCGTATACTGACTGGCAGCTCCATTTGAAGAAACTGTAAACCTGGAATAGCACCGTATCCGGGCCAAGGGGGCACCCAAATGCCAAACGAATTTCATCACTTCCTTCGCCTCGTCCGCAAGCCGGCGCATTTGGCCAATTGCTACTGTAACGCCGTCGGGTCGTATGCCATCCAGGAATACTTTGCAAAGGACACTGGCGACGACTGAGCACTCTGTCAAACCGACAATTCGCATCACCTTGGTGAAGCGGCATGGTTGGTCATTGACGCTGCACTGAAGTTCGCCGCTGACAGTTGCATCTTGCGAAAAGTCCAGGCATAATGAAGACTCGAAAGGCATTGGATCCGTTAGGCAACTGAGCCATTCGTACAAACCCGCATCATTAGACCCTGACGGTGAATTAGTAAACATCCGTGGATTGAGAAGCACGTTTTCCAGGTAGACCAGCTTGTCCAGGCTCTTTCCATCAATCGCTCCCTGAGAAACAGCGTAGCACTTCAGCAAAGCGGACGCCACCGTCGACAGGGTCGGCTCCGGATGAGTCAAACAGGTTGGGTTCGATTCCACTCCTTTGCTAATCAATTCGTCCATTTCGACAACATCCAGCGAACCGCCTTTCTTCAACTTCAGCAGCATTTTCTTGATGCGCTTGACAACGTTGCTGGAATTCGTGCCGTTAGTAGTTGCACCGGATACAACCAAATCAAAGAACGAAAGCAACCGTCGACGGCATTCGACATTCCAAAGCTCGGAGGGTAACCGCAGCCCCGATTTCATTGCAAAGCTATCATACAGGGAGCCGAATATATGTTCGCAAGAAAGGGTTTCGTCGACATTTTCAGCCTTTGGAAAAGCGTCGTTCAGTCTAAATGGAAAGCGCGAACATTTTGGAGAGCGGAAAACACTTGAACAGGAAGTACCCTATTTTGGCCGAAAAACTTCGAAAGCAAACGTCCAACTGACGCAGCAGCATCCAAAATTCGATGTACGCGCTCGTCGTGCGTTGCTCGCGCTGAAGGTGATCAAAAGTTTGAAGACACAAATACAAGGCGGATAAGTACATGAGGGCCTGGAATAACATTTGGGATATTTCATTGCTGACGAAGAGATCGACTTACGCAGAACCATACGTCGGAAGGCATCGGCTGGCCATTAAAACTTAAGTCAATCTTTCTGCAGTAGTTATAGTAGTCGAGCAGGAGGCATGCCTGGTTAACAACGACGAACCAACATCGTGGCACTAAAATAATATGAAGCATTACAAACCAAACCGACGAAGATCGCCCAACAGAGATTACTATTTTGCAAACGCAGAGCGGCCTTAATGCTGGTAGACGTCACCTTGCCGAATTGGACAACGTGGAACCAGTTGAAAATTAAATAAAACAGCAACCTAAAGGATAAATGAAGCGCAGATAAGCCGGAATAGACCTTGAATATGCAAACCAACTTGCCTATTGCAATTGCTTTCGGTCCTTTCGCCAAGCGTCTTGGTGCGGAACCAGCGAGGGTCAAAAGCAATAACTCGCAATTCGTCTAAAAGATAGTGAACAAAACAGCAAAGGTATGCAAAGCCGAAAGCAATGCGAGTCTACCATGAATACGCAAATTACACCTGCTAAAATTCAAAGTATAATACAAACGGCAATGCGAGTTGGTAAGGGCAAAGGTGCAAAGCGTTCTGCCGCTTTTTCTAAATGCAACGTTTCATTTCCAACGACTAATTGGTAACAAAATTCAGGGCACTTTTGCCAATGGAAACGGTGACATATCGAACCTTACCAATGGAGGAATCGTTGCGCAGCGTTTTCACCATTCGTTTCCTGAATGCAATGGCAAAGCAGTCCAGACGGTCGACTTCGACGCCGACGAGGGACGCTGGAAAGAAGGATATCCAGTGAAAAGAACAAAAGAGTGTCGTTTTTCTTCACCCCTGTCAAGTTGCCGTAGAAGAGGAACCCTATGGAGGACATCCTCTAAGGATGAATAGTAAAACAGTTGGCGACAGGCGATGTTTAGCAAATCTCTGCGACAGAACAGTACAAGTGAACACGCAATAACGAACGCATATAAGGCGCATACGGATGCCGCTGCAAGTCATCGTTGTAACAGTCAAACAGGCAACCGTCCCGCCGGAGAGTGCTGAAGTTGGTCCCTCGGGCCAACATGTTCAAGCGCGGAACAAGAAACGTCGACGGAGAGTGGAACAACAGTTCAGGGGGTTCCTTCAGTTCAGAAATCTCCGTTTTACATACTTGCTCGTTTATCCTATCGTTTGGGTATTTTTCGCGTGTGTATGCACCTGAAAACCACAATAATTGAATATGGTTAAAAACAAATCGTCACAGCAACACTAAAGTTTTCTGCGACCACTGCTTCACACGAACACACACACACACACACACATATATATATATATATATATATATATATATATATATACCTCAATAAGCTTCAATGTTTGTAACGGGATTTTTCATAATTCCTTTTTCATTAGTTTTCACGGATTTTCATCCCGTTTCGAGTAAAAATGCATTACTTCTCGCTGAATAAAGAAAACGTAGCTTTCGGACCTAATCCGGTCCGTCACCAGCGTATAATGATCACTGACGTGGCAGTCATTGGTTCAGCACACTCCTTCGCCACGACCAACCGGGCTAGCGACATCAGCTATCAGGTCTAACCCTACCCGTCAAGTGTCTGTCGCCTGCCTAGTCAGTCAGGCAAATGAGCGAGCGTCCCCGCATATAAACTCCAAATTGTCCATTCTTGCAGTTTATATATATATATATATATATATATATATATATATATATATATATATATATATATATATATATATATATATATATATATATATACAGGTAGTTCTCGTATAACGCGTGTTCATATAACGCGTTTTCGCTCATACGCGATTTTGAAATCGTAGCACTTTCTCACATAACGCGATTCTGTTTTCGCTCTTACGCGATTTCGCCGGCTGGAAAGCGAGGGCGTATGGCAAAGTCTCCCCGTGTTTTCATCCACCGAGAGCAAACAAAGGCCGCGCTGTTAGCTTATGCGCGTTCTTCGGTCACGAACAAGCGAAATGTGACAAAAACGTTTAGGTTTCTTATCAGAAGTAGTGTCCGACCCAGCTGTGCACCCTGCGATATGCATACTCAAACAGGCTACTGATCGGTATTCATGTTCGGTGGAATAATTCGCGCCGGCAGGAACATGTGTACAGACGACGTTTCCATTTTCAATTCTTCCGAAGCGCAGGCATCGTAGTGGTTTTTCAGTGAGTCGTAGTACGCTAGCACAGAATTTGGAAAGCATTCACACCGTCTGATTGCGAGCTCAATTCGTAAGTATTTTGTCTGATTCCGCGATCTGAGGATAGCCTTTAAGTATCTGAAAATGTCTAAGCTTCCTGATTCGAAGTCAGCTGGTAGTGGTCGAAAAAGAAAGGCGCTGACTGTTGGAGAGAAGCTTCAGATACTGAAACGGTATGAACGGAATGAGACGACACGTGATATCGTCAAAGCTACCGGCATAAAGGTATCAACCTTACGGACCATTAGGAGCAATGCAAAAAAAATTAAACAGACTTGCGTAAGCGGTACCAGTTCAAGTATTGCGATGTCAATAAGAACAAGGCCGAAGATACTGGAAGAAATGGAAAAACTACTCAGCATTTGGATCGAAACTCAAACGATGAAAAAAATAGGAACAACGTTTTTCACCATCAGACAAAAAGCAGTTACCATTTACGAAGACCATAAGAAACAGTCTACAAATCCTACTGAAATTCCTCCATTTACTAGTAGTGGTTGGTTCTGCCGTTTCAAGAATCGATACAGTTTTCACAATGTTCGTCTTTGTGGCGAAGCAGGAAGCGCGGACGTCGATGCCGCGCAAACATTTCCAATAGAAGTACAAAACTTGGTCAAAGAAAAGTGCTACTAACTCGATCAAATTTTTAACTTCGACGAGACAAATCTTTATCTAAAGCGTATGCCAAAAAGGACCTACATTTCCAGAGAGCGTAGGCATGCTGCAGGAATCTGCGCTGCGAAAGATCGTGTGACTGTAATGGTCGGTGCCAACGCTAGTGGGGATCTTAAGCTGAAGCCATTGATGATTCATCGTCATGCCAATCCACGAGCCCTAAGGGGAATTGTTAAAAGCAGTTTGGGCGTTTACTACAGGTACAGCAAAAGAGGATGGATGACCGCCCAAGTTTGCCTTGATATTTTTTCTAATGCTTATGTGAATGACATTAAGAAATACTTGAAAGAGAAGAACTTGACTTTTAAAGTTCTCGTAATCATGGATAGCGCGCCAAGCCACCCACCGATGATAGCTGAGCTAGACCCAAATGTCTACTTTGTTTTCTTGCCTGCACGGACCACTTCTTTGTTACAACCGCTTGACCAAGGCGTCACAATGTTTCTTCATTCTTCATCACAATGCTACCTTCTACATCTAATAGGACCTCAGTTCGCCCGTAACAAAGGATAGTGAGATTAAAAAAGTGAGTCCAACGGAACTCCATTCTTTCCTGGGTATGAGGTCGTTTATTTTAGTACTGAGAGGGACTCTTTCCACAAGCTAAAGACGCAAGCACGCCGCTCCTGAAAGCCATTTTGAACTCTGTCCGCTGTAAAGAGTTCTATCATAAAAGCTCTGCCGTTAATGTATGATCGCCGTAAAAGATAATGTTATTCAGACCCCGTGTAAGAGGATCCATACGTCAGCGTGCCTAACGGTAGAATAAGTAGCTCAGGTACATCATAATTCCTGTTTCAACCCAGCTTATTTAACATATCTCTCCGTTGTTGTTTACAAGTAAACAATCCTTCTGACGCTTTGAACCAAATCGTGATTTTCCTATACTTTACATGTCTCCTATAACGCGATTTCATATAACGCGAGATTTTTCAGGATTTTCAAGTGACCAAACGCTCGCGTTATACGAGAACTGCCTGTATATATATATATATATATATATATATATATATATATATATATATATATATACTGCAAATTACAAGAATGGACATATATATATATGCGTAAACTGCAAAGTGCACAATGAACTCTCACTACACGATTGTCACTGAATGCCCATAAGTAATGTGCGAATACGTGTGGTCGCATAATTTGGAAAAAGATCAACTTTATATGCGGAGCAATGAAATCTACTTACTCATTTCGTCACCCAGCAATACGCTGCCTATGGGATCCCGAAAGCAAGCGTCTTCATCGAGAATATAAATTTCGACGCCCCGGTTACGCACTGAACGGAAGATTTCGCCGTGATCAGGATTCATCGTAAAGAATGCCCTAAATTACGCAAACAGCTTTGCTGTAACGTCAAAGTAATTAACCATTGGAATCACCTGAATTTTGGATTGCGTTTGTAAATAGTTTGGTCCGTGGCCTCTGAGGCCGAAACGCCGACGGACAATTCACCGTCCGGTTCGAACAAGCAGTTCAGGCGTTCCAAAACAGCGGAGCTGAAATGGAAAGAGCAAAGGTTGTCACAATGTCGACAGACCACCGCAGCAACGCTTACCAGCAAAGGTTGACATTCTCCAACAGTATCCACTCGCCAGATCGAATCGCTTTTACCAACACGCTGTCTGTCCATTCGAATCGTATGCCATTTTGAACGCTCTTGGCGCTATCCAACTTTTCCTTAAGACCTTTTGCGCACACCATTAGGTGAGATGCAATGTTCTCCGCCAGATTGGACGACCACAGTTGATTGATTAGACGCTCCACTTCGGAAATAATGAAAAGACAGAAGTCTATGCTACGCTTGCGACGACAAATGACATTCTTTTCCATGAATGACAAAACGTCAATCGCCATATCCAAACGGTGAAACGTCACCCACGTCCACGTCAAGACGTCACAAATCTTACTCGCTTCTTCCATGCATTGATCAACGTAACAGTCAGTCGAACTCTACAAAAGTAAGGAAGCGAAGTAACGTTGAATGCAATGACTACTCAAGACAGGGACGAACCCGCTGCTCGTAGCAGCCGAGCAATTCGGTAACGTCCGTTTCAGCGGTCAGGTAGAATACGTTCAACTTCTGGCCGCACAACCCGGCCAACATTCGCACAAGCATAGACTTCCCCACGCGCGACTTTCCAACCTAAAAACGCGTTGCTTCAGAAAAACTGTCCTTCCGATTTTGCTGAGTACAAGAATTGTGAGGAAATCCATATTTATGCAATGCATCATAGCGCGCACGTATTCGCTGAGGCTCGATGGCAGTATAGCCGTTTCCAGAACTTCCGCAATTTCCAATGACGCTTCGCGGGTCAGCGACGTATCGCGCGCGTGCAGGAAAGTATCCGTCAAAGAGAAGTGATTCCATTGGCGACTTGGTTGTTGCCCAAAAATGCCGTATGCCAACTTAGACAGCTGAAATGCAATTGTAAGCTGAGCATGCGCTCCTCCATGTCGGATCACTACGCATTGTGCTAAATAGTTAAAATGAACTACATTACTTTCCCGTCCACTCCAATCCGTATGAATGTGTGGTTAGCCTTGGTGGCGTTTATTCTCATTTAAAACATTTACGCTCACTTTAGCGCCCGATGCAGTGATCCCGCAGATTTACCGCTACCCGGCGTAACAGAAATCGACAATGCCATCGAAAGTGTCAGGGAACGGTAAGTAGAAAGGTACCCATCTCCATATGCTTGGATAACACAAAACTTAGAGGTAATTAAAGATAGGGATTCCGATTAGGAGACACGACCTCGCTTATTCCAAAATACGACATGAATTCCCACTGATGTCAAACTTTTCTTTCTATGGAGCTTCTGGGACCTCTCGCGTCAAGTCTTCAACGTCTAAGACAGCAGCAAACAAAAATTCAAAGGATTCGAAAAATCAGCTAAATTGGCCAAGGTATTAAGCCAGTCATTATCACGCTTTCTCCACTACATACCTGGACCCGTTCTCAATTATGAAGCTCCCTTCCTCACGTCAAACAAGGGTGCAATGCGAACACGTAGTCATGAGACCACTCACTGTGAAACAGCAAGGAACCTTGAACATGCTGACAGGCTGGAACAAACTTGACCTGCGAAGAAACCTCAGGAAACACGTTCTCCATCATTATCAACGCTATTCGTGATTTTGGCGCTATTCTATAAACTTAACTACATCAGTCTCTAAGCGGTCGCCTTCAGAAGCCCGAAAATCAAAATCCCGAACGTTCAAAATCCCGAACGTCAAAATCCCGAATGTTCAAAATCCCGAATGTTCAAAAGCCCGAACGTTCAAAATCCCGAATGTTCAAAATCCCGAACGTTCAAAATCCTGAACGTTCAAAATCCTGAATGTTCAAAATCCCGAAAATCAGAATCCCGAACGTTCAAAATCTCGAAAAGTTGTTTTCAACCACAAAAAGGAGCAGTCGTATGTTAGGTCTATTATTTGCAATTGCAGAAGAGGAGTTATGGTGTTCGTGCCTCTGCTGCTGACTTCGTTCAAGCATCGTGATCCTGAGTAGAGTTACGGCGCTTTAAGAAATTTTGTCAAACTGTCCATGAAGGTACTCTTAGACCTAATACAAATGCATTGACTCTTAGACCTAATCCAAGAAGGTACTCATAGACCTAATCCAAAAAGGTACTCATAGACCTAATCCAAGAAGGTACTCATAGACCTAATCCAAGAAGGTACTCTTAGACCTAATCCCAAACAAACAACGGCTATGTTTTTCAAAGAGTATTGTTTACGGCCCGCGAATGATCTTATATATGCGTCCAAACGGCCCGCAGCAGCAAAAGGGTTCCCCACCCCTGATTCAGGCTAACGATCATTCGGCAATTGACCAATCTGGAAACATTCGTACGGAAAGTGAACGTCTCCCGCTGATAAGAGGTCAACGAAGCACACAGGGTTTTTACTCCAACGCAGCGACGCAGTAACCGCAGGTCGACCAAGACAACGCATTCAGTTCGCAGTCCTGCTTATGTATTCATATCTTGTGTATCCTTATTCAGGATTTTGAGCGTTCGGAATTTTGAACATTCGGGATTTTGAACGTTCGGGATTTTGATTTTCAGGATTTTGAGCATTCGGGATTCTAAACGTTCGGGATTCTGAACATTCAGGATTTTGAACGTTCGGGATTTTGAACATTCAGGATTTTGACGTTCGGGATTTTGAACGTTCGGGATTTTGATTTTCGGGCTTTTGATAGTGACCCGTCTCTAAGCTACTGAATGACAATCACAGAGGGCCTCTTGCTGCGGAATCCATTCTGTTCCTGGATCTTTTATGGTAAGGAAACTATTTTACTAAACTGGCATTAATCAATCACATATGTTGGCGGAAAGGCAACGAACAATATTTAGAATGTCGGAAATTCAACTCGGCAGGTCACTGTTCATCTCAAAATCTTTTCGAAATTGGCTTAAAGTGACGACGCGCAGTTATGTTCCGCTCTAAAAGATCAATTAAGAACACTCTTGGATGTTTCCCAATCTAAATGGGCGATGCTTCTAATGAACTCAAAATCCAACCTGGGACACTGAAGTTCAGAAAGACATGAAACACTTCCTGCCTACTCCCATGTGCATCTGCTTGGGATGCATGAATACGTGCTGGCCTATTATTGCTGAGTTACCACTCCACTTCCACACCCGCTGTGGGGAGGGGGTTTCCCTTCAAACAATTCTCAACCTTGGACCCTATTAGAGTATTACAAACCGCACTGATGTCTAGGCACCATCACCACGTTGGGAATAGCTACTTCAAACTTTTGTGAAACTGTCCTGTCCTTTAGGGAACATTCACCGCGCAAGACAATAAGGCCAATGCATTTGTGATAGCGCAATTCGCAATCCCAATTTAAAACTGGCTTGCATGTCGTGCAATGTATTAGCTGCACCGCGATGTTTTCAAAACACTGCTAGACAACGACAATCCTACTTAGCAAATATCCCAACCCAGCCGCAAAGGATACAAAACGACAAACAAAACTAACCTGTCTACGATCCTCAGCCGTGCGAAAACGATATCCGTAAATGATTTCGGTTGCATCAATAATGGAAAGGTCGCCGTTTTGCTGCAAACGTAAGATACAGATAATTTACAGGATTCAAATGACATCGACTGACCACAAGCTCACACAAGCGAATCATATCACGCACGTTAAATTCCCACGGACCACCGCTTTGTCCAAATGTCCGCTGGGTATTCACACTTTCGTTGAGCTTTAGAAAAGTACAAGAAAAGCATTTTCGATGGGAACCGTTGGAAAATGTGCAACTCACCGACGCGCTAAAGGTCACAATGCGGGAAATGAGATCTTCGGAAAACTTTTCGCACTGCAGGAACGGTTCGAGAATGGCAATGATATCGTCTCGTTGCAACTCGTCCAAGTGAATCTTGCGACAAAAGTAACGCTATGCAAACTGGAAAAAGCCTTTTGCCAACACCTACGACAATAAAGCGACTGAGAAAAGATTTTGGAAGCGCCTTCCGGCTTCCTCCTTGGTGAGTGGGATTTTGGGCTGCGAAGAACCTTGTTTGCATTCTGTCCACGCTGAAGAGGCGTCCCAATTCCGGAATGAATATTTCGCCGCGATGATCGAAGCACGAGTTCAACCCTTCCAGAACGGTCTGGCTGGCCAAGTTCATCTACAAGCAAAAGGGTAGTTTGGAGATGGATTCCACTTCCACCTCACCTCGTCAAGCAGAACCCAATGACCATTCTTTATTGCCGACAAAAGGGGTCCATCTTTCCAGGCGAACGTCTGCCTTCCATTGTCCAAGACAACAGGCATATCCATGCCAAAAAGGTCGTTCAAATCCTAAAACGGTGCCGTGTTATCGCGCGCTGCACCACCAAGCGAGAAGGGCTACCGTGTGCTCGGACAAGTTGATACGCGTTATGGGATATCCGGCTGCCTTGGCTATTGCTATTACCAAACTGCTTTTGCCAACCCCAGGACTGCCTTCCAGTAAAATTGGTTTCTCCAACGTAATGGCTCGAAGAATGCGGAAAGCGTTGTCCCGGCAAGTTGGCCCGGAGAAGCAGTAGGAGGGATCAGCATTGCTACCCAGGGGACCAATCGGAAGGAAGAAAGGAGAAATCCCAAACTGTTGGTTTGCGACGACCGCTTGGGCCATCGGATCCGATGAATCACGGTCCATTGGCCCCTGGCTCAACAAAAACTGTTTCGCTGCTTCGTGCAGTTGCTTGCGAATTAGCGGCGAACCTCCCGAACTTTGCAACGCTAAAACCACAGATTTGTTCAGCGCGTTGGAAGTACAAAAAATATATAAAGCAGAATGGGCCATACCGACGCTGTCCAACAGTGTCATTCCGCCGTGGAAGATCGCTGCGCCCAAACCAAGTTTTGAATGGGTCGCCTGGATGAACTGAATCCAAGTAACAACATCGCGCATCGTAAATCTACGTGAACGCATAAATAGATTCTTTTCAAACAAGAGCACTTCGAACCTTGAGGTCAGGCGAAGGCGGCCGGCTAACCAAGCAAAATATTTCACTATTAAACATCCAATTCCTGAAACGTCGTCCACTCCATTCAGATTGGCAATCGCTGCATCTTCGCTGCATTGTATGTCCAATGTACTTTCGCACCAAATCTCCGTAAAGCGATTTCGAAGAGCGCGAGAAAGCTGGACGACAAAGCGAATTTGCGGTGTGTATGCGGGAATATACGAACGTGAGTACCTCGCGCTTTCCGTAATCGCCGCCCGGATTCATTGTTGCCACAATGGCGAAGCCTGCCTCCGCGGTGACCACATCGCTGGACGATTGACCGGCGGAACACTTCTCGTACAAGACCAGCGATCTTTCCGGTTCCAGGACGCTGTTCAGACGTTCAAGCACTGAATCTTCGGCCAGCGAAATTTCGTCGATCAGCAGGACGGCTCCCTCCTTCATTGCACGGACGAGGCATCCATCTTGCCATTCGAACAAGGCGCCACAATTCTAAAGCATTTTCATGCAAATCATTAAGAATGAGCACTAGTGATCTTGTCAAAAGTTTGCAATACAAATGGCCAATTACTGACTTCCATTTTTACCTCGTTAGCCCTAAGAAAGAGCTATAGAAAGGTAAGTTGGCTCTTACCACTGATACTCCCATTAGTTCATCAAAACATAGCAAAAACAACTGCATAACAAATTTTTAAAGTTAACGCTGATGACAGAATGTACACGGTTAAAATGGTCTGAAGTTAAGGAATATAAGGGGAGGGATCTCCTCTTTGTTGACAACTGCCTCTCCATGGGTTCACATTGCTTTCGTCTGTTAATTCCCAATGGCACTAATAGTGAAATAAAATCTACGCCTAAGAGACGTAAAAAAATTCATCTAACTTACGGGAGAACTTTCGAACTTCTAGAACTTTGGAGACAGCCATCGCTGCGACTACTACTGTTCAGTTTTCAGCCGCCAGATTATTCAATCTTACATGCAGATCATTAGACATCATACATTACTGTATATGCCTATGTAAGACAAAGCTTTATTAATTTGTGAATGATTTCGGTTAATGTTAAGCTGTTCTCCGTTCCAGTTGACTCTTCTCTCCCATTTTTAATTCCTCATTCATTCCTCTGGATTTAAACACCTTTCCGCCTTCATTCGATTCAAATATTTTACAAACCGAACATTGCACCCTTTGAATCTCTTCCCCTTTTTGTAAAATCTCGGTAGCCCATGTAATTGACACCACCGGGAAAATGGAAACGTTCCAGTCCGATGCTCAAAATTAAGTTTCGTCATCCACATTCATAATTTGCTGCACTCCTTCGCGCTTCTTTACGCTAAAATGAACTTCAGCGACCTCTCCCTATTCCTAAAGGAATTCATAAGCAATTATCGCAAAGCACAAGCATCAAGCGAAAATCGATAGTTGTGGTTGGTCAAGTATGAGAGAACACCGTAACAACTGCGAACATGATGTCACGTTCACTTACTGGGACATTGAACGTCACAATTTCGTCACTCGGATTTCCAAACCATTCTGATACTTTAAATCTACGGCTCAATGTTGCCAGCTTCACTTATGTATTATGACGCTCGCTAATCAAGTTTAATTTCGCAACTCATTCCTTGTTCGTCAATTTATGCCTTAAGCATATCATACCTGAGCTAAAGACCATACGCTAACTGATCTCTTGAAGGGAACTCTAAGACTCAACCATCCTACTGAATAATCCCTGCCACCGAAGAATGGACAAGAAAAGCCCTGACGACTTCGGATTGGAATAAACAATCACAACGCTCTCAGTTGTCAAGATCCTAAAAATTTACCAACGTTAAACGACACCGTTACGATGCATCCCATTTCCAGTCTTAATATGAAAACTAGCCGACGTTTTTTGGCATGTGGCCAAAAGTGCGGAGCGGCTCAGCACGAGCGTATGGATATCGCTTCAGGAACTTACAGCTTTCTCAGCTGGCGATGGCACGATCCTGCCAACGAAATCCGCCGCTTCTGTTGACATGTGACAATTGATGGTTACAAGTTCACGTTCCATCGTCTTGGTCAACATTTGACAAAGTGTAGTCTTTGCGCACCTTAACAAAGTTAAAAGTAGGCTTACATAAGAATGCATACACCAGCTAAATTCAATTACCCAGTTTCCCCGACCATAAGAACTGCCTCGCCAAAAAGCAACGCCTGATATACTAGAACTGTCATGCGGATCAAGCCATTAGTCCATACAATCTGCCAGTCCTGCGTACCTGTGAAAAATGACGTGGATGTTCGTAAGCGGAAATCTTAAGCGGTTCGCTCACCGCTGGTCGTTTGAAGAATTTGATTCGGAAAGTAGGCAGATTTGATGGAGAATAAATTTTCTGGGTTGATGGATCGACGGAAATGCTTCTCCAATACTTGGGCAACAATTGCCTCGTCCTCGGGTAAACGGCTCCTTCCCCCGAGCAGAAAGAAGCCTTAAGGATGGACAAATCATGAAACCATGCGCACTAATTCCACCCTACCTTGGTCGGCCAGGAATTGGTCCCAGTCGCGGGTTTCACCCAGCCGGGATCCAGTTAAATGGAACCGCTGACCCCAGCGGAACAAATCGCGCAACGTGATGTAACTTTGGCTACCGGACAGACATCCCGTGTAGGAACGATGCACCTGAAAGGAAAGGTAAACATTTTACCTCGCGCAACGTTAGGCTAGTGAATGCTACCTGCAAATCACGCATGACGGCCACCATCCTGCCAGCATACGACGGAGGAAGGTGCGAACTCTTTGCCAATATATCCGCCAGCTCATCGTAGGGTAGCTCGTTGAAATTGATCTCGACGAATCTGCTTTTCAAGGCGCGAGACAAAGTCTTGCGGCCGCTGTACGCCCCAGGTGGGTTTTGCGTAGCAAAGAGAATGAAATTTTCATGCGCCGACACCACCTCCTGGGTTTCCGGTATGAACAACTCGCGGTTGTCATCGAGCACCTAAAAGTGACCGCAACAATTGCCCAGTTGTAAATGTCAATCCTCTGGAGAAGCTTGCTCTGTTCAAGGCTTCAAGGACGTCGGGCTCAGCCAAATTTAGCTCATCCAAAATTATCCAGTATCCGGCGCGCATGGCTTTCACCAAAGGTCCTACGGAACAGAGCGAAACGTATCCTTAACACTTTTTCAAAGTTCATACCTTCTACGAAGACAAACTTTCCGGAAGAGTCAGTCACGTAGGAGCCCGTGTAATCTTGCACATCTGTATTCTGATGATTGTTTATTCGAACACAAACGTTGCCGGTTAGTGAGGCCAAGAATTGAATCATGCTTGTTTTTCCAACGGACGTTTCACCCTGCAGAAGCACCGGAAAACGCCTAAACCGTTGCCATCAATGTTGGATCAGCGGATACCAGCTCAGGCAAAAGAGAACAGTGCGCTAATACATCGGTACAAACACATACCTGGCGCTGACCACCCGACACAAATCTTCCAAATTGCGAGTTACACTTTTCGATAAGACGTACTCTGGTTTGGTATACGGTTGCAAGGAGCCCATAACTATTGGAAAGCCGCAAACGTCGCTAAAAAGGACAAAATCAATAGCAATCTGAGCTGCGTATGGCAAGATGCCTACAGGAGATTTCCCCGCTGCTTTGTGGTGAAAATTGGCTGTATATTTCTTCCACTCCTTTTGATCGTATAATTCCCAATGAGAACTTTAAGCGATTCGTACGATTTCGCGTCAACGCCAGTCAGAAAGCCAAGGCAAAATGCCTACGAACAGTTAGGTAACCTAACCTACGAGAATTGCTATTGCACAACACTTATGCATACCTCGTACAAAGATCGAGTCTTGTTACGAAATCGGTTCTCATCTACGTCCAACAATGAGCGACAAAGATTACGCAAGCTAAACGTCAAACGTACGTTCAGTGTAAAATAAAAGTAGATTACTTGAAGCATGGTGCTTTTCCTGGGCAATTTGACTTGAGCTCAGTGGATGCCAACTGCCTCACGTGCTGATAAAACTGAGCAATATCATTTACGGTATCAGAGGAGAACGATGTCTTGGACAGGTAGGAAGTGACCAAATGGTGAACATCGATAGGGTCGGTGATATCGTCCACATATATTTCCGTAAACCTTTAAGGGCAATTTTTCTTTTGGCAATAGATTGCAACTGATAGTAACTTACAAACTCCTCAAGCCTGTGGGCAGCTCTCGCTTGCCAACGTCGGTTGCTGGATTCATACAGGCAAACAGTCGAAAGTTCGCATTGACAACGCTTGACTGCTGTTTAGAAGCGTCAAGGAGCACTTGATCGCCTGCACTGCAGTCCAGCACAACGTGCAGCCAACAAAGAAGCTCCTCGGAGGCCATATTTACTTCGTCCAAGAGAATCCACTCGCCATTTTGGATAGCTTTCATCAATACGCCCTGCAGGAATGCGGATGAAAACAGGAAGCGATTTTAACAAGGCGATATTACCTCCGCATATTGAAATGCCAAGCCCGCTGATCTTTCTCGAAGAACTTGGCACCACTTGTGGACGGCGTCCTTCAGCGCAGTCCAGCGTTCCTTCTCAATACCGGTTTGCAAAGCCTTGGAAGAAACCTTGAGCATCATTTTCAATACAGTCCGCCATTTCTCCTTTCTCACGTTCTCCTTAACGGACGCAGATTAACGGCGCGTAATGGGACTGGCAAGACTTACGTTTAGTGTTTTGAAAAAGTTTTCGTTCTCATTCGCAAAGCACTGCGCGAATAGTTGCTCGAATCTGCGCTTCAGATCGGTTAGAAGCGCTCGCAACCTTACAGGCTTGTAGCTGAAATGGACGAACGATAGACTCTGCCGAAATTGCTGACAACTTACCCGCCAGTTAGGTCTGCAGCTTCGGTTTGATAGCTCATGTTCACAACGCGAAGATTATTGCCTGAAACGAAAGTGGGCTTCCTAGAAGTTCCAGAACGTGCAAGTCCACTTTACCGGTAACGTCGGCAAGGAATTGAACCGCTGCCGTTTTGCCGCATCCCGTTTCGCCGACTAGAAGCACAGGCTCGGCAGTTTGAACGCACACTGCTATCTGTTCCAAAAGACAACTGGCCGACCGGGTGGTGGCAAAGGACCGTTTTCTAAATTTGAGCAATAACCGAAAAAGAGGGAATTGCTGGCTGCCGCCCACCTATGCTGAATGTGATCTACAGCGATCGGCAACGTAGCTCGCCCTATACGCACTTGTAAATCATCCAACGCCACCTTGGGATAATACTTGTCGCAATTGAAGTCCACCTGTATGAACAAAGAGTCATTTTGTTGATGAAAAGATTTCTTGCGCCCTCCCGCTTTTAAGTATATAAGCATTGCGCTGTACCCGCATGAATTTGCGAAGTTTTCAACGCAATGGAAACTTTCGAAACGAGTCATTTCGTCAATAACCCCGCAATAAGATGATACTACAAATGCATGCATTTACGTTATACCATTAACAAGTGTATTCGCAAAGCTTCGTTGACGCATTGACGGAACGGAACTCAACGCATTCGGATAAAATGGAAATCAAAAAAAGCATACTTCCTTGAAATGCCCAGCAAATGAAAAAGTGAAATCGGAACTTAATGGAAAATGTGAAAACGTTACGATCGATAAACTGTTGTCTGCGCATCTTAAAAACGGATATTACCATTGCTTCAGTCATGTTCAACTTCGCGCCAATCGACAGTGCTGCCTGTTTCCTTTGCTCTGGCGACCTTACATGGGCCACAACGCAGTCCATTGCATTCCGAAAAAGACCGTCAACATCCTCAAAGCAGCGTTGACTAACCAGACGCTTCATGTAGTTGATCAGCTTTCTGCAAAACAAGGTGGCACAATAATATTGAAAATACTTATGCATATGCAGATATTGGAAAACATAACTAAGCAGAATCGAAGCTTGTCAAATATACGGTTCCTCCGCCTAGTGACCTGCAAAGATGAACGTCATACCTTCGCGATGGGAAACTTGCTGTTGAATATATACTTTTTCGGCGTCCTTATAGGTATATATATATGTTGCGAAAGATAACTTCCATCCATGTATATATATACATGGATGGAAGTTATCTTTCGCAACACAAGGGTGCACCTATGGGTAGCCCACTTTCACCAATTGTCGCAGAAATATTCATGGAACACCTGAAGGATATCGCATTTCCTGACAGTTACTCAGAGTACAATCTAAAGATGTTCAAGCGTTATGTAGATGACATTTTTGTCATTATCAAAGAAGGAAAATAAGTAGCTCTTCTTGAGCACTTGAACGACCTTTTTCCGGGAAATGTCATATTCACAATGGAAAGAGAAGAGAATGGAACACTAGCGTTCCTGGATGCCTTAGTAGTACGAAAAAATGCACATATTAAGACCAAGATTCTTCGGAAACCAACGAATTCTGACAGATATCTAAACTTCTCTTCAAACCACTCGATGAACGTGAAGAAGGGGATCATAACTGGAATGGTGGACAGGGCGTTCTGTCTTTGCGACAGTGAATACCTGCAGGATGAAATCAACCATGCAAGACGGACTCTACTACAAAACAATTATCCAAAGAGGTTCACTGAGACCTCTATTAGGGAAAGACTAAGAAAACACAAGAACCATGAAATTAGGAAGAGACATGAAAGAGATCCCAGAGAGAAACCAATTTGCATACCCTACTACCCAGGTATTGGGGAGAAGATTCGGCAAACTGCGAGAAGCGTTGGTTACACAATTGCTTTCAAAAGCCTATCGAACCTTAGATCAATCTTACGATCTGACAAGACCAAAATCCAGTCAGACAAAGGACCAGGGGCAGTTTACAGTATAAACTGTGGTTGCGAGACAAGGTATATTGGAGAAACGGGACACACTGTGCAACACAGTCTGAAGGAACACAGCATGGCATTGACAAGGTACAGGAACGCAGAGAAGAGATTGAGAGGGGAAACGGCAGAGTCAGGAGGGAAACCACAAAAGAGAGATCCAGTCGAAATCATGAAGGAGGCGGTCAATGCCTCAGCCTGGGTCGAGCACTCAGTAGACTGCTCCCTGGCGAACAACCAAATGAGTTGTTCGATACTGAAACATGAACAAGACTACAAGATTAGAAAAATGAAAGAAGCTTTTTACATCCGCCACAACGTTAGCATAAATAGGGATGAAGGGAAAGAGATTAGTAACATCTGGTCTACTGTGGCGATTAAGACGGGATGTGGTTTCGTAGAGCCCACCACGCATAGAGGAACAACAAGCATATGAAGCGCCGGTTCCTAGGGCGGCTCGTTATGAAAAAAGTGGAACCCAAACAGGAAAGAGAAGCTTGATAGAAAATTCAAGTTAATAGGAACTCAAGGAAAGATGATCACTTTAAAAGAGGAAGTAGCTAGTTTAAAGTATTGAATTCAATCATGTAGGTTTAAAATATTGTCTAAGCATGGCATTGTTTATCGGTTTTTATTCGTGACGGTTACTTGCGTTGACGACGGGACCAAGGTAGGTCCCGAATGCTCCGCAATAAAATAAAGAATCTTTTATGAAAGCGTTATTCTGCCGCCCTTTGACACAACGAAGCCGAAACCCGTCAGAAATCCATTATTCAACTATATATATATATATATATATATATATATATATATATATATATATATATATATACAGGGGGTCCTCGTTTAACGTCAGGATGCGTTCCTGGAGAAGTGACGTTAAGCGAAAACGACGTTAAATGAAACAGTCTTTATTATTATTTTGATATGGGCTGTGGGAGATGCGTTCGCAGCGCGTGATGGCGATGCCAAAGAAAAACTGAGACTTCCGGAGCTATTCCACCGATGACTACACCACCTATAAATACGCTACCTTAAGATATTAGCAAAATATAAATACGTTTTATCCGTCTCTGTTTTCAGTATTTCCGAGTAGCTGAAGTAGTACTGATACTACAGGCTACCAATATAGCCCACCTTCATGCTTATCTGTGCTGCAAAAACCTATCCAGTGTCTGCTGCTGTGCATGGCTTTTCTTCCTTTCATATATCGACGCGAATGATAAGCGGATTGCATAAGCGGACAGCGAATCGGACGCGCAGTGACCACGCAGGGATATGGGCGCGTCCAAGTTATAGCGAACACTTAACCGGAAGAGGAGACCGTCTGTGAGCAACCTCCGTGCCCCCGTCAGACTTTGCCAGAGGGATTCACTGAGTAGGCGCTGACCAGGCGCATCAACCCTCATAAGCTGGTGGGTGCAGGAAGTCGCATCGTCCATAATAAAGATCCGATTCATTTCAAACTGACAGGTAACCGCTACTGCCGGGCAGAGTTACACTAGCCAAATGGGCGAACCTGTCAATCTTTGTGTGTACTGTATTTCTTCGCCCGTTCACGAGCGACGTTATAGCGAAAACGACGCTAAGTGAAACGACGCTAACCGAGGACCCCCTATATATATATATATATATATATATATATATATATATATATATATATATATATATATATATATATATATATATATATATATATATGTACAGCCATCCCTTGTCTGTACGCAATCTCACGTAATGTGGCATACAAGTTTAAGAGAAACCTCATCATAACGCGGTACTCGATTTCACCCAAACGCGATTTTGACTTGCCCTCTTTTACACTGCTAAAAACATAACGCTCGCTAATTCAAATATTTATAACTCCGACTGAAGAACCCACTAGGAATGCGCAGAAACCACGTGAATGGCTACGGGAAGCTGACCTACCTTATCGGAGGCATCGATTCCTCGAGAGAACTGTTCTTTACGGTCGAAAGCAATTGTACATATCTTGACGCAAATTTATTTACATCCGGATGGAAAAGGGAGGCAATCTAAACAAAAGAAGCAACAACTGCAAGTAAACATAAGTAAATCAAGAAAGACTCACATGAACAACTTGATCCTCCGCAAAATCAGGCAAATCGATTATGGTTGGAAACATGGACAAATAGGCTGCCTTATCGTGGCTCGTTATTACGCTGCTAGTGCCATTCTCAATCCTTCAAGAAGAACCATTATCCCGTGGCCAACGGTGGATAAGCAACCTCATAGTGGCGAACAGATGAAACTTGGAATGAAGTTCAACTGACGACCGTCCCGGCAGGTATACTTTGCCGCTTTCCAATATAGAGGCCAGCTGCTGCAAGAAATCCAATGGAGCCAAATCGACATCTTCAACGAGAACCCAATTGCCTTCCAGGGCGGCCTGAGGAAACACAAAAGCAGTTGAGGGTCAAGTAAGGCAGGAAATGGGCGGGAACTCACCAAGGAAAATGGACCGAGCTTCCATTCGAATTCGCCCGGAATTTCGGTAAAATGATACGACCCAAAGCAGGCCTAAATTTAAACGAACAAGATGGGATAAGCTAGCCGTCAGCGAAGCTGACCTTCGTATCCATTTGATCGCTTGCCTGGATCGTTACAAGCGAGTCGCACCTGCGAACGCAATGGGCAAAGTAACGAACTATCGAAGACTTGCCGCATCCGGTCGGCCCTTGAATGAGCACAGGACGATTCTGCAGTACTGCAGAGGTTATCTGCGCCAAGGAAACCATCGTTGTCGAAGGGAATGCGACGTAGCTTTCGAACTTCTTGCACGAGCAACGTTCAAAGTCGACCGAGGGCAAACAGCGTCCACCAAAAGCGACGCAATTGGGTGCAACCAACTGTACGGACTTCTCCGTTTCGTCTGCCTTCGTTCCGACAAGCAGAACGGGTCGGTAAAGAAACGGTGTTCGACTAAAGCGGCATACTCCGAGGTCGAGCAAGGAAAACAAATCAACAAACTTTAGCAAGAAACTTCGACCGTCCAGTTGCAGCCGATTTTGCATGTAGCTTTCCATCCATTGCGACGATACGTTCAATTTTGACTGAGCCATCATAAGGATGTACCTAGGCGCAACGAAGAAGTGATATACCCGCAGGGAAAACGCTCCTCTGAACTACTTTGCCGTCGGTAGCCACTTTTGCTCAGAAAGCCAATCTATCGTACTCCACTCGATTGCTGAAGCAAAGTACCTTTCGTCGTTGAAAAATATGAGACATATGCTTTCGATAGCGGAGGCGAGATATTCCTGCAATAAAACGGTGCTGGTCAGCATAGCCGTGAAGCAAATCGCAAAGCAAAAATAAGGACGAAACAAGCTGCAGCGAAAGTTGAAGCACCTCCATTTCCAAATATTTTGAAAATTCGATGCTTCCAACTTTCGAAATGGCTCAAAAAATTTTATACTTTACAAACCAAAATTTAAACACGAAATATATCCGATTTTAAAACTCGTAGAACAACTAGACTCTTCAAAGTCGGGAGTAAATAAACGTAATGTCTTGTTTTGAATTCAAACATAGTAGGAAAATTAAAGAAATTAGCAGCACCATGTTTAGGATGCGCTGATGAACGATTTTACTTTGGCGAATACTGTGATACGACAATTATTCTATTTACAACATATACCTCGCTACCAGGGTTCAGGATTTCGGCAAAGTATTCGGGCAACCATTCGCGAGCAAATCTGAAGTAAAAGATGCTCACTCGCCTAGACAGGAGCAAAGGGGGCCCACCTTTTCGCCTCCGGCAGGTGAGATACCATCCGACTGACCATCCTGCAAAATGCGACCTTGTCGTTGGGAGACTCCAACTGATCTTGAAGGTGACGTAAAGCACCGTATGTGGTCGTAAATTTCTGCGCATAAGCTACGCATTGTGAGTCCGTTGGGCAGCTTCTTGCGAAATTAATAAATGCAGATTCGCTAGGACTTTTGTCGTCAATCCTTTCAAGTTCAACAGGCATGATTGAAGTTAGGAAGCTTAAAAAACACAATGGATTAATAAAAGCGCGCTTTCCTTGCCGCGTAGAAAGCGAAACGCTAAATTTCAACGTGAAGACAGAACTGCTCAATGTATAGATTAAGGCGCATACTCTACGCTTCGTAAATTATAAAGAAAGCGCGCTAGTTGAATACGGACAACAATCCACGTGAATGCAACAGTTCTATACATGGAGTGGCAATGCTCGAATATAAATAATTCATTGAAAATAGGATTTCGAAATACGGGATGTGATCTCATATTTAATATCACAAACCAACAGCTTCAATCAAGTTGAAACACTGAACAACTACACGGAGCTTTCGGGACTCTCCTTGTCCCGTCTTCAGCGTGTTACTCAGAATGTGTAATAACCAAACGGCAACGGAGACGTAACCGGTTTAAAATAAAGGCATTAAAAATACTCAAAAACTTTAAACCTGTAAAAGTCATTCTTATTGTTGCCTTTCTGCGTGTATACCCCGTAATTCAATTGAACAGTTCCCCTTTTGGGGTTAGCAGATGACAACATAAATAATTCATATTGGAATTGAAACAAGTCGCGCGAGTCTTATCTGCGCAGGTCGCATTTAACGACAGAACTAAACAAATGTAGCCCAAACCAGTTATGCTAACGATACTTCGAAAGATCGACACATAAGGCATCTAGACATGTGCACACATGTATTGCTTGATCAAAAGCAAGGAATGTATTGCTTGATCAAAAGCACTGGCATTGTCTGGCATTGCACTGGCACTGGCTTGACAAGGAATGTATTGCTTGATCAAAAGCACTAGCATTGTCTGGAGGCTGCTGTCCGATCAACGTAAGGAATGAAACACAAAGTTACGAGGCCACACATGAACTCCCGAGAAAATCTTGTCAATCGATGCGACACCTAACGAATGACATTGGCTGAGTTAAAAGTACACGAATACGAAGAACAAAAGCCGTCCTGAAAGAAGCGCGGATTGCTGTAGCCCCAAACTTCAACCGATGCGATGCAAACGGAATAACTATTCACTGAACGTAGTCCTGCAAGGTTAATGTCAGAAAATAGTACTTATGAGAAATAAGAAAAGGTACGGTATCCTTGTTCAACAAGCTTTAATTGGCGAAGCTTTCGGAACGTACGTGTTCCGTCATCAGCGCGATTCAAAGTGATGACTTTGAATCGCGCTGATGACGGAACACGTACGTTCCGAAAGCTTCGCCAATTAAAGCTTGTTGAACAAGGATACCGTATCTTTTCTTATTTCTCATTAGCATGAGACACCTTGTTACTAATTCCTCTTGCTTCAAGAAAATAGGACTTGAAAAATGCTGTCGACATAACATACTTAAATACTGTTAATACCAAATTGTTAGGACAAAATACAATCCTCTTGAAAGTGAAGCGCTTTCTAAATATCGCATTGTTAATTTTAATTACTACCGTGACCGTAACTGCCACCTTTTGCATTATGTGCACAGATACAAGCCAAACGACATGACAAAATGAGCTATGAACACTTCCATGCAAAATACATGCAATTATAATACGCCACCATTTAACAGACGGTTTCTGAACACGGGGTATGATCTCATTACTTTACTTAAACAACACGGCAAACGATTTAATAGGGAGGATGGATATACGGTTAGTGATATTTGGGGTTTGGTAACCTCCTTAACAGGTTTTTGTCGAATTGGATTACAAAATTAGAAGGACGTCACGATTGGTTTAAAGTGTAAGAACACTACCAAGACCACGAGTTTAAACTGCAAGTATAGACACGTTATAACATCCTCAGGTTTCGTTATATTCACGCTGAAGACGAAAACGCGAGGAGTTCTCGAAAGCTCCGGTTTTTGCTACATGTGAACTTAATCATGGGTTGATTTGTTTGCCGTGTTGCTTAAGTAAAGTAACGCCACCATTTCAACTATGTTCAGAATCACTGAACTGGAAGACTAGAAAAGCAGGATACTTAGATAACTCAACTATCAATAAGTGACAAAGACAAAGCGCTCCTCTACTGTTAGCGGCACATAGGAAACGAACTTCAGGGTGAAATTCGACAGAGCGCAAGCTGCTTGCCCACAGAGAGAAGCGAAATTCCAATAACGCCTAGTATTAAAATAAAACAGCATTAATAAAATAACGATCGACCGTGTCCAAAAAATCGCCAAGCGGCGCGAAATCTTTATTATTCCCCTAATTCTTGCTTACCCAAAAGTGTGACAACTATATTTCATACCTAACACTACGGTCGTAACGACACCGTGTGATACAGTAAGCTAAACAAAATGCAGGAGTACCAAACTTTCAGCTGCTATTACTCCAAAACCTTTTGAGCGCGTCACTGGCGTTGTTTAACCGTCAGGTGGGCGGCTGAGCAACCCAAATGGCTCACTGAGTAGTCAGCAAATCTTGGAGGCACTCCTTGATGCCACTGGCTTTACCGCACGCGTATTTTGATGGCGAAGCAAATTTTAAATAGGAACTAACGCTGTCCCTAAACCTGCGCCCAATCATGCGAGCAATGCAACGCCGCAAAGCTGCAACCAAAGGAAATGCAGTTATTTTTTTATTTTCAAAATTCACACTGCCACGACATGGGAGAGGGAACGGGGGCAGCAATTCGGCGGGAACATTCAACGAGTATACCGCGGCACAGTTGTGTGCTATACAGTTTACCGAACATGTTCGTCATCTTGGATGAATTGAAGCACATTATCATCGAATCTTGTCTTCCGAAATATCAACGCCACCTTTCTGTCAAACGTCCTCTCACCCAGTGACCGCATCGAATCTCGTGTTCACGCCACCTAATTTAACCCTTACTTGGCGGAAACAGTTCTTGTCTCTGCTGCAGACTTAACAGCAACATCGTTACATCCATGAAAGTGAGCAGCAATCTCCTAAGCAAACTGCACCAATGCCAGGTCTCTACTCGGTCATCTAGACATCTCCGCACATGATGACATTGTAATAGGCGGGCCATCACCGTAATCGACTCGGCTTTGGGCGTTCTTGTACTTCGTCAGTCTGGCCATGTGCTCGGCCAACCTGTGAAACAAACTGCTGCCCTTTTCTCCTATGTAGGAGGCATTGCAACCACATTTAATTTCTAAACTCCAGGTCTCTCCGATGGAGGTATGCGAACTTTATCCGTTCTGACAACTACCTGCACGTTTAGAGAACTTTTAAGGTAGACTTTTACTTGGTCATCGATGTTTTGGTAGTATAGTAAAACAATTAAGGGTCCCGTGGGCTCTTTCGTTGAACTCGGTCTCGTGGGCATATGTAGCCTGCGGTATATTACAGAGGTTATGACCGTTTTTAGGGAACGTGTCTTTGATATGCCTTAGTTCAGAGCGAAGGAACCTCAGGTCACAAATGGACATCGCTCTGTCTACTGTAACACTTGCAATGAGCACGTTTAACTCAGAATGTCGTTTACTCGACACTCACAGAACCAATCTGGTCCCGACCGTCCTTTTATTTGATCCTCAGGTCCTGTTTCTCCTTACTGCAACTGGTCACCCTAACTCGTCCACGCCTTACACTACCATTGCTGCGATGAAGCCTGTTTTTACTGATCTATGATGGTGAAAAGTAAAATTCAGGTACCTGCCGGCATTGGTAGCTTTCCGATAGACTTTTGTTATTGCGGACGTATTTTCCCTGATAATGTGGGTGTCGTTGCTGATTATTCTTCAGCGAAGGAACAGCAACGATACCGTTTAATAATAAACAGCAAGACGGATAGACGGTAAAGACGGAAAACGTGCGGAATACTTGTCAATCAGTATGATTGATGGGGATTAACGGAGGTGCTGCTTATGACAGCTCAGAGGCACATCTCTTTATGGTTGACCTGGTGCATCATCACAAAAAAGGTCAAAGTAGCATCGCTTTCCCACGATCTGAGGTGAGGCCACAGTTCTGTATGGGTAAGGACATAACAGGTGCGTCGTTCCCGCGGATGGATCAACGGGACCTGGCATTCCGAGTGCATTGCTTCGGGTGACTGAGCAACCACACAGGCGATCAAGCAACCACAGTGGGCGCCCAAGAAAAGGACAGATTTGCATCCTTCTTTCTTGATGATCACTGAGATTTCTCAGTGTTATAACTGAAGCTGCGCGTAACAAGGCAGAACAGAAACACACGGGAACAGGTCGTTTACTCCTCCTGTACAACCCCGGTGGTGTACGAGTCCCGGGTACGGTAGCACGCTATGGGTAGGTAGTATTGTGAGGATACCTGCGTACACTACACTCAGTAAAGAGGTTACTGAGATGTCCATCAAAATGTTCCCTCTTGCCAGCCTTTGTGATGGCAAATATGTCATCAACATATCTTTCGAAGAAGGATGGGGCACTGGCAGCATCTATTGCGGCGAACTCTCTTTGAAGTGTTCCATGAATATTTCTTCTAGATCTGGTGAGAGCAGGCTGCCCATTTGTGCTCCTTTCTTTTGACCGAAGTAACAGGCTGGGCCATAACCACGATATTGCGACAGCTGGGTCGGCAATGAGTAATAAGCATGTTGCTGATCTAATTGCTCCACAGGCCTGGCCAATCGCCATGAAACAAATACGCTGGATTCGGCACGCCAACGTGGCGGGCGTAGAACAGCCTCGGAGGCCGGAACTCTATTGTTCTGGGGCTCCAAGAAAAGAAAGATTCCACGTAAACACTCTCCTCGCCCAGAGCCGGGTCGAGTAGAGTAAAACCTCGCCTTGCTTTCGCTTGCGCGGCTCCGCATTCGGCAAGATATTGCTCCTCATAACAAGTCGCATTTGCCGCGTCTTCATTGAGACATACAGCCGAAGGTCGGATGTGTCCGTTTCGTGCAACGGGCGGCGAGCGTGGTTCGGCAGCAGGCACCGGTCCTGCTCTACCGGTGTGGAGGGCACTGGGGTACATGCTCCTCGCACGGATTTATAGACGAGCGTCAATGACACCCAGCGGTGGAAGCCGAGGTCAAGCTCCGCCGCGTCAAAAACCCACGAAAAATTTCTGGAGAGTACAAAACCGAAACTCTGGCAGCTACCGTATTAAGGTACGCAGGTTCTCTTCGTACACCACACACAAGAGCATGTTCAACAAGACTGGCTGCTTACTCCCAGCAACACCAAAACGCATGACGAGACCAAGGGAGCTAAAAACTGGAGCAACTAGCCTCCTCTCTTCGAAAAACAAAATCACGGCGTCGCTGAAAGTCAGGGCAGGCTGCGTAGTGAGTCAGGCGCTGCATAAACATTACACCGGGGATGACATCAATCGCCAATTCCCAGATCAGCAACGCACGACACAAGAACCGACGTTCACCATCCAATCAGACGCTCCCTCAGTATTGCGTGCCCTAATCTGCTAGCATGATAGCCAAAGATAGCGCATCCCGTTACAATATGCTCGTACCAAACGGTGAAGTACTCACAAACTAGACAGGCTATATGCCATCTCGTGGACCGTACAGGCGAAATTTCCAATTCCTCCTTCCGCGAGTGCGCTTGCGCAGATGATTTCGACGTTTCCACTCGACTGATGCTCCGACTTTGCACAATTTCTGGTTAGCAAGTCAGAACTATTCAATCAGTACATCATCGCTGCTACGGAATTTGCAGAATAAACTGCTACCGTATGCACTGATGATCCATAAGTACAATGCAAAGTGTTAGTAAAACAATGGGGTCTTTAGTATTAGTGTCCCGTAAACATACAGTAACCGAAGCCAGTAAACAAGAAATGCAGGTACACTTAGTGAAAATAAGCATGAAGCCTAAGTAAGCATGACGTAATTCTCTCGGCACTGCGCGGCTGTTCCCTGCTTAAAGCGACACCTATGGGCCGTCATGTAAAGCCATATGGATTGGTTGCCACAGTTAGCATTATGTGAAGTCAAAAAGCAACTCCTTAGTGCCAATTCTCGAAGAAATCCCTTTCCGTCCTTACCTAAGCTAAAGCCTTAATTTCACACCTACGTTTTCACCTAAGCTCATGTAAGGCATGATGACAGACTGCTGGCTGGGGTTAAGGAACATTCGAACATACCGCATGTTAGTGACCTGACGCACGTTGATCATTGTCTAGCGGTCTTAACACGGTACTGCTAGTGCGTGTTAAGACCGCTAGACAATGATCAACGTCCCATAAAGTCCTGCGTCCCATAAACTCGCACAGATGTATTACGGTTACAGTTCTGGGGTGCACTTATAGGCAGCCCTATGATGACAGACTGCTGGCTGGGGTTAAGGATCTTCCCACAGTTACAGAATTCGCCAGGTCACTAACAAGCAGTATGTTCCAATGTCCCTTAACCCCAGCCAGCAGTCTGTCTTCATGCCTTACTCGAGCTTAGGTGAAAACATAGGTGCGAAATTAAGGCTTAAGCTTAGGTAAGGACGGAAAGTGATTTCTTCCAGAATTGGCATTAAGGAGTTGCTTTCTGACTTCACTTAATGCTAACTGTGGCCACCAATCCATATGGTTTTACATGGCGCCCCTAGGTATCGCTTTAAGCAGGGAACAGCCGCGCAGTGCCGAGAGAATTACATCATGTTTATTTCTACTAATTGTACCTGCATTTTCTTGTTTACCGTCGTCGGTTACTGTATGCTTACGGGACACTAATACTAAAGACCCAAACAATGTTAATTCTGCTACCCAGACGGAACAACATTGATTCTGCTTTTACCATCATGATGAAGCCTTTTCCACGATTTGAAAATAGGTACGCAATGACTTACGAAGTTTATTTCTTATTAACATCCATGACGTTTCGTGCTTTTTGTTGAACAACTGATTGAGCGCACAAAATTTTGAAAGAGCAACAGAACAAGCGGCAGGAAATTTACACTGCTAGTAGTAACTCAAGCGCAACCCAATTCTGACAGCATGGTTTTCGCGTGCCCATGTTTTGCAGGCGCGCAGTCGATCAGTAAAAACGATTGGTATGCTTTAATCTACGGAGCTAATTTCTTTCCAAAGAACATTCCCATTAGGCGCCTTACAAGGGAACCAAAACGCAGAAGCGCAGGCGGCTTACTAATCGTCGAAATCCGGTACGCGGCAGGCAAAACCTCCGGCATCGGTGGGGCAACATTTCAAGTCGCCTTGGCAAAAGGCGTCACTGTCGCAGAACCTTTTCGCGGCCAGACCGTCTATTTTACATGTAACAGGCTTGCACTTGCCAGGTTTGCTTTCATACGGGAAACCAGGCGGCCTTCTGCACATTCGACCTGACGAATGATCGCAACATTTCTTGTTTCCTGGACATTGGCTATCGCCAAGGCATTTGTGATTGTTCTGCCACAAGGAAGGGTGCAATGACACCCATGGACAGTTTCCCGGCTTCGGCGTTTCCGACAATTCTACTGGATCGATGCACATCGTGCCATTTGACGAAGTGCAGCATCTCTGCTCTCCGTCGCACTCGGAATCGGATGTACAAGTTTTCCCACTCCCAACGACATGGTCAGCAGATGGACAAGTGCCAAGCTTGTTGCTTCCCTCTGTTCAAATGTTGAAAAATTTCAACTGCACGGGAAGCACTATGTTTTAAGGATGTACTATTTAATTTTACATTCGGAGTAAGCGGCGCATATCTCGAAAGCTGAATTGCAACGTAGGACATTTGTTCCTTTAAAATACTGTCCAATGAGTACGTGACTAAGGTAAACGTTCACCTCGAAAGTCTGCACTGCTAAGGTGAGTAGGACGATTTTACTTTCTTACCGATTGCATGGTGAATTCCTACGATCACACAGGAGAAAAATAGGCAGCTCAGTGGCTTCATTACGCTCAGGATGTCGGCAGAGGTTTTCAAGCTTACTTATATATTCTTTGTGATAAAGTACTTTTATAGCAAAGCCTTCAGCTTAAATACGTATAGATTTCAATCGTCAGCCTTCAGATAAGCCTATGGAAGCACCATTCACCGCTAAGCTCAAATATTTGACTGTTGAAAGTGAATAATAACACCTTTGTAGGGCGGCTACAAGGGCTTTCCGTTTAGTGCACCCCTTTTGAAAGTTCCAGTAAGGAAATAATATCGCGACAAACAGAAGAACGCAATGAAAGCATGGGGAAGCCGTGGACAAACCTACTTGGAATGCTTCACAACAGTGCGTGTCAACGAACGCTTTCAGTTGTATTGCGCGGCGGTGGCTTTCAATGGTCCCATTGAACTAAAATGCACTCGCCATCAATTGGATAAAGAAAGCAGGAGCAAAGTCCCCCTTACTGCTTCGCTTGAATCATTCTGTCCGTCAGGGCTGCCAGAGTAAATTTGCATTGACTTCTTGGCAAACAAAATTTCACAGCGGTGCATTTGCCTAGCGGGATATTGACTTCAGAATTAACACGACACCTGGAGTCATTGGAATTATGGAAATTTCATTTCAATGCTACTCGATAGTTCGGTTAGGTTATTGAAATTGCTACCTGCAGTTCAAAATGCGAACCGCCACTAACCCCTCGCCATAGCGTAAGGCAAATTTTAAATGGTAAGCTCCACGTTGTTAACTGAGCGTTCCCAATACGAAAATGAAAAAGCGTGTGCAAGTGGCTCGCTCATTGTGCGAACATATTTTCGACTTGCATTCTTCTTCCGTCTTTCCGTTTTTCAAACGCGCTGATAATGATAACGCACTTCAAGGGACGTTGTCGCCGACATATGAGACAAAACCAGTAACATCCTCTGTTACCGTACATTTTCCTCAGCGCAAAGCAATAACTGTGCTTATGCGACGTTTGCCTGCTAACTTGGAATGCTTCATTAATATACGTGGCCTTTGTCTTACACAGGAGGTACCATAACCGAAAATAGGGTGCTTTGCAACGGGTCTTCTATGTAGCATGGTGGAATGCACAGCTTGCTCCAGTTCGAAGTCGAAACGTGTCTGAGAGTATATCGAAAACAACGCCCTACCAGCGCATGAGTGAGCAGTTTATTAGGGAAATGTCTCAGAACACTGAAACCTTCGTAGCTTTCGGAACTACCTTGTTCCGTCTTCAGCAAATGGTAATGGTGGCGTTTATTCCGAGATTGGGTTATTGGAAGGCTGAGGAGAGGGGTCAGGTCGTATGGTGCAACATTTGATTTTACTGATGAGTGCATTCCATATGTCGCTGACCTCCACTCCTCAGTCGCCATTCATTCAGTCGTTATTGCTAATGAAGGCCTCCTTTATTTGCCTATGGTGGAAAGGGTGTTCGTTATTGACAGTGGCGTCACCTGGAAGAGTCGAGCAACAAGCAAAACGACGACAGCGGGGTTGCTATAGGGAAAAACCCGGAAACTCTAAATACAGCAACTAGTGCTTCGAAAATCACAATATAAAAGTTGCTAATAAACAAGTCAAAGTAAGCAATTTCGGTTTAATGGCATTGGCAATCGGATAAATATTACACGCGAAGCAATCCTTACCGGTGGAAGCCAAGGCAGCTGCAAGGGTGAGTGCAACAAAGTACACCTGTTTCATGTTTCGCGCTTCTGAAATTGGAGTACGTGATTTGTCTGCTTATATACGTTTCAACAAATGGACAATTCAATTTGAAATGTAAACGGAGCCATTCAGCTGTTCTCTTTGACCTCGCACGGCAAACTTTACGAGCGGAAAGAAGATATGTTCCCCTTTCCAAAGTGAAAAGCACGTCCAAAGTTCAATGGGTACACGATCAAAGAATCGCAGTCATTGGAAAGATGGACGGAAGATGAACTTTGGCAAGCCAAACCGAATCAAACGTTTGCTGAGGTCAACATTTGCCCATTGCAAACTGCCATGCTGTAGGAACCCTTGGTGAAAGCAGTGATTTCAAAAGGAGCAGCATTCGTTCGCAGGGTGTATCCCGTACTTTGAATCATTCAAAAACATTTTTGACGATTACAGTTGCCATAGTCGCAGTCGACAATGCAATTCCTTATTTGACACCGTTTTACACTGAATTTACTTGTTCATATATTCAATTTGGCAGCACACAAATATACTGCTTGCTCAGATAATACGCAAAATGTTCGTATATCTAAAAGTCCAAGATTCATACATCATATTCAGATGTTACGGGTAGAGCACCTGTTGAATTTTTTGTTCGCCAACACCTGTAAGGACACCAAAGCAACCTAACTTAATGGCTGATTGGTTAGTTATGTTAGTGAAAAACAGGCAAACAGTGAACGTACGATCGTTTATTCCTTAGCTTTCGGAATCGCGTGATACCTTCGTCAGCGATAAGTTGGAATGCGCGGATGTCTTGCGAGAGGGTATTTTGTAGGTCCGATAAGAGGTCAGGTGGCGACCAGGGACCCCTATTTGTCAGATGATGGTGCAATAGCCGCTGTCTGATGGCTTTCCACCATCTCGCTGACGACGGAATCTGTCGATTTCGAAAGCTACGCATAAAAGCTATCGTACGTTCACTGTCCGCCTGTTTTCTCACTAACACAACTAACCAACGAGCCACTGGTTAGGTTGCTTTGGTGTTCTTACAGCTAACAGTGACTAGAACTCAACGGGTGCATCAGCCGTAATCTTCCAACATCAACGTGTCATTAGCTTTTATGATCATCACGTATAGAAAAGGAGAGAAAATTACGTACTTCTCGTTCCATTGTTAAGGTTATTTGATCTGGATAAATGTTGTTAAGATGTTCAAGAAAAGTGATTTCTTTATCTACTTTAATAATTGGAAGAATATCATCAGCTTATCGTTTGAAAAAACAGGGTTTGGAAGAAACATCTGCATTGCGGAGAACTTTTTCTTCGAAATGTTCCACAAGGGCCTCGGCAAGAATTGGCGAAAGTGGGCTCCCCATCCCTAAGGGAGCACCAACGGGGTACTGGTTGCGGGCACCTTCCTGGCTTTTCGTTTATTGTTTTACCATTTCTTCATCGCTAGTGGCAATTGCTTGGCTGCGAAGGGTGAACGGATAAACTTATCTAAACTTTGTTTACCAAAGATCCATCCCACATAATGCAATTGACCAATACGTACGGGCATTCGCAAATTGGTTAACCTTGTTTTGCAGGCACGCGTAGCGCTTCGTGGTCGTGCCAATTTATCTCGCTTACGCAAAGTGCGCAACGCTAACGAGCAGTGTGGCCAAGGAATAAGCCTCTCCTTAACGTGTGGCGATCAATGCAGGCCAACTGAGCCTCAAAAGTGGTCACAACGGCAAGCACATGAGTTCGCTCCAATTGCGTGATTGCATAAGCAGATGAATATTTACCAGCGCATTTCGCATTCTACAGTAATACTTGCCAATAGCAACTGAGAAAAGCATTTTTTGGGAAGCAAAAAACGGCTACGCGCCAATAAGGGCAGTTCGTGAGCAAGCGAGGACGTATCAAAGGACGCGCAATCGTCTGAACGAACAAATTTAAAACATGAAGGAAGTAAATTTCTTGAAGACTGTCGAAAGGCATAAAATGGGTTTAAGATGAAAAACGCTGAACGAAAACCAGCAGACATGCACTGTCTCCAAAAGCGTACGATGCAGCGGCCACTTTACTTACTTTACGGTCCATCTTGCTATTATGGTCATGCACAGGAGGATGAATCCTAAGAGAGAGCTTTTTCGGATTTTGGAGCGCGTAGAATAACGTAGTTCCTTATGCGCGCAACGTTTAGCTCCATGACGGTGATCTGCTCGCGGAGGAAGTCCAATCTGGACTCAAATTCGGCCACTTTGGACGTCAAACGGTTCGTCTCCTTGCGAAGATGTGCCCGCGCTTCGTCAAACGTGAATTCGACCATCGTTGACGCGCCCAGCATGAGAATTACTCGGTCGGTGGGCGGCACGGTCGCGCGTACTTGTACATTGTCACACAAAGGGAACTGGGTGTTCACGTTCCTGCTCTCTTTGTGCGCTTTCTCCAATAGGTCGCACAGCTTTAGCGACGCGGCAATCTCCTCCTTTCGAAGAAGCAGACGCGCCCTGTGCTCGCGAAGTCGCTCCTCGCAGTCCTTGTACTGCTCCATTGACGATTCAAAGCGTTGGATCGCCAGCTTTGGCAGTCCTTCGCCATTCAACGTGATGTAACTGTCGACGTCTTCGATCAATTTGCAGACCGGCACCGACGAGAAACGAATGTCGTCCTCCACTGACGTCATTAAGGAAGCGACTCTTTCCAAAGGTAAATGATGAACACAACGCCTGCAAGGATGGTAGTTCCGGAATTTAGGTGGCAGTCGACAAAAATCCAATATATCCACCCGTAAAATACTACCAATGCTTCAAGCGGGCGTCCACTGACAATGGGGCAAAGTTGGAGCAATTCTGAGGCAAAGAGAAAATGTACGCTTATAATAGCGCAAAGAAAATGCTACGGAAGTGCACGACAGTTTACCAGGTGCGCGCAGACTCGAACGAACGGACGGACAAAGACGATCAAAAGCCAAACCGAGCGAACTTGTTAGTCTGGCCCTGCAATTCAAGGCAATTTTACATTTTAGCGTAACCGAAACCCCAAGTTCACCAAGGAGCCGTTGGATATAGCGACTGTTCAAGGGAGATCCCAACCGAGTCGCTCGCAGCGACAAAGATGAACTTGCCTTTGGGAGAATGATAATCACGTACACACACAGTATCCCGCAACGAATGGAAAATGACAGGAATAAGCGGTTCAGCCAGGCTGGCGTTCCATGCGTACCAGTTGACAACCACGCAATCGAGCATGAGAGCAGCGAATCAGCTCGCGCAGCAACGAATTGCAGCAAATCGCCCCGCCATAAGCGAAAAACTTAATTCCAAACTGCTCCTTCGAGAACCGCACGGCAGCCCTTCCGATTCAACGTAACGCAGAAAAGTTTGCTTCGCCGCTTCAGCTGCGCAGATGGAAGCGGAGTTTTGCGTACACTGCTTTCTCGTTTTGGCAATCAAAGTTGCACATTTAGCCTGAATTTAGCGACTCCGAAATAGGCGACCATCGACAGCGGCATGCGCGTTGGGCGTTTCGTACCGTTTCAGGCGGTATTCTACGCTCTTATCTACGCTTGGATATCACCAGCACTTCCCGCAAAAGCTCATATGCCTAGAAATGCGCTAAATATTAATAGTTGATTTGCAGGCGCTGCTGCTACAGTATTACACTTCCTCGACCGCGAAGGGCGGGAACGTCTCCCCTCGCTCTGGGCGAAAGCGAAGGGCCATTTGGTGCCGCTTCTTTTACAGCGTCTTTCCTAATTTGCCTTCGGCCGGCTTGTCGCAAATCATCTCCATGTGATCCTGATAATCTCTAAAAATTTGAATTTACTACGGTACTTTTGAATAGCCGCCTTTGCTAATGCGTCTACCCGTGCCGGCAGTTCGAAAGACACGTCGACAACGAGGAAAGGGTAAGTTTCGATCGAGCACCGCTTTTGTGTTGCAACGCAACGTTGTCTGTCGAGCTTGGCGAAGTTAGCGCCGGCGCAATTGGCCATTTCGAGTTTTGACTTTTCCGCGCTCGTTTGCTCGGCTTGGCGAGAAACAAATTTTTACTGTTCATTGATCACACATCGAATCAGAGATGGAAGAAACGACGATAAAATAGAAATGCGCAGGCGCGGGAGGAAAGAGAGCATTTCTCATGAGTGCACCCAAAGCGGACGATCGCCCATAGGCGGCGCTGGCGGCATTGTCGGAGACGTCACGTCAGGATTGCTGCGACGCAAAGGAGACCCTTTGAGCCACATTTGCACCGGCTCATCTCCCGACGACGGCCATCGTTGTCGTCGTCCATTGTCGTTTGCACTTTCGCGGTCAGTGAGCATTTGGCGCCTCAGTTGGCGATCGCTTTTGAAGTGCTCCGTTTCCATCGAGCCGAGCGTGTGCCTTCGCAGGTCGCGCCTGCGCTCCTGCGGTACCGCCGGCGCTGCCGCCTTACGGCTAAACTTGAGCAAATTTCCAATGGTGTACGGTCTACGCTGGTAATGGTGATGAGCCTTCTCCTTTGAAGAGGACCCTTCGGCGCGGCGAGATTCTTGTTCGTCTTCTTCCTCCATTTGACTTGCCGTTGGGCAGTCGCCACTTGTCGTCACCATTCTGCGGAAGAATGAAAATTCCGGTTTAACGTGCCTTAAGCGGCCTCGATTGAGCAATGACCGTTGCTGCTTGCCGTCGTCCACCTCCGCCAGTGACTCTTTCAAAATGGCCGAACAAGCGGGAAAGTCGCAGCTTTTCGATGCGGGCGATCGGCTACCGCCGCCGGCAAAATGAGCTTCGTCCAAAGAATCGCACGAATTGGAGATCCTAAGCGGACAATGATCACTTGGCGACAACAAGCCGTTTCCGCCGGATTCCAACAGACCAATATCGTCAGTACGTTGAGGCGCTGCCGTTGAACTTTGCGGGAAATTCAATGGACCACGACCGGATGAGCACAGAGGATGACCTCTTTGAAATTGCTTGATCTTTTCGCGTGTTTCTGGACTAAGTACGTCCAGCGAGTCGGCGTTGTTGATGTTCAAATGCCTGCAGTGCTGAGCGAGCACATTGATCTTATTGTCGATGCTCTCCGTTGGTGCGCCACCGGCAATGAATATCCGTCGAGCAGTGTATATCTGCTCCTCGCGACTGCGCTTGTAATCTTCGGCCGCTTGAATCAACTCTCTGGTCGACGGCGGCAAAGCTAATTGCGACCTTCGCTCTTCGTCCGTTGCTTCAACAGCAGCACCGCTTATGGAGCCTTCGTTTAAAATATCCAATCTGTAAGCGCGGGCAATCTCCTCGTCGATGTTCCGCTCATCGCATGGTGGCGACACGCTCAGTGCGCTCCGCGGAGATGGATGTTCGTTCCTAATCGCTCTAACGTTGACCAAATTTCTCACTATATTCTCTTTGGCCTCCTTCAAATCTGCAACATTGGCCGGAAAAAGTGATAATACCGTTGATCGACCGACAGCGACCACAATGGTACCTCGTTCCGAATTGCCGATAAAGTCGAGCAATTGGCCAACTTCGGCGCTTGAACGGTCGACCCGCTGCTGTTCCACCGCTGTCTCCTCGCCGAATATCCAATCGCACTAAAAATGGAATCGCTCAAGCAATTCGTGCCACACAACCGTGTACTTACGTATACGATCAGCGATTCGACAAGTTTGCACTGATCGGACATGTGCGTAACCATGGCGACCATGTTTTCACCGCTGGGTCGAACAAGCGACGGTCCAAACATTAGAGCCAAATTTTTAGCTTCCATCTTAAGAACAAGAAAAGAAAATGGAGGATCGCTTTTTTAAAAACTGCCAGCCGCTGAGGAACACCTTGTTGATGACGCTGTGAGCGACAACCCTATTTAAGTGACGCATCAAGTAGCGAAGCGTTTCGTAGTTGTGCTTTGGCAATCGGCGCACCTATGGAGGGATAAACGCTTCTTTCAGCAACGAAAAGATGTTTCCCTGTGCATCCGTCTTACAAGGTCGCGCAACGTCTTCAAGCGTATCTCGTGCGATTCAATCCGGTTGGCCTCGATGAAGTGCCTGTACAAATTGCTAGTGAGCAGCGGGTCGGGCAGCTTACGGAAGAAGGCTTTCAGAAGGCTGCTAACCACGTTGACGTCACGCCAGCGAATATCGTCAAACTCAACCTGAGCACACAATTTGAAAACAATGCACGCCTTTTGTGTCGCTTACAAATTCAAATCCTTGGTCCAGGCTGGCCGACAGCGTGTTCACCGCGGCCGTGTTGCCTGGTATACGGTAGACGCCGACGGTGTCCAAACCGTACGCTTCGACCACCTTGACGCACAGCTGGACGATCAACGGCACGTACTGAAAAATTGAAAAAGCTAACTGAACCTGCATATCGCATCGTCGGTTCTACAGTAGATTAGCAAAAGAAAGAAAAGGGCGTACGTCCGTTTCGCCGGTGGTTAAGCAGTCCTCAAGTTGAAGACCAAAGACGGCCGAGCCTGGCCGGCTCTGCTCGTCCTTGGACAACTGGCATATGGCCGTTATGGCAGTGGGTGCTGCTGATGGTGCCGTCGTGGCGGGGAATCTTTTCGTTTTGCACCATTTGCGCACCCGTTTCAGGGTTGCCTCGCTGTGATGAACTTGCTGCGACGACGTTTGGGATGACGATGGCGGCGGCAAAGGTGGAAGCGACACTTCGGACGTTTGCTCCTGTTCGGCCATTGGTTTCAGGGGACTTTTGGTCGACAGCGGCGACTGACCGGATTTCTTCGCTTTGACCGACGGTGACACGGACGACGACGAGGAGCAATGGCTCTGCCGTTCGTAGCGTTTGATAATAAGAGCCAAACTGCTCGGGGACACCGTTTCCTTGAACAGCGATTCGCTGACAAGAAGCAAAGATTCGGCGCGATCAATGCCGACCGCCAACGACAGCAATTAGCAGCCGCTGCGGAGGCATCACAGCAGCAGCAACGGAAAGGTCTTAGGGAATGTATATATGTATATAACGAAGGTGTATACGGCGAGGAAAAAACTACGCGCAAATGCGCGTGTTCGCCTTTTGCTATGATGGGCTTATAGAAAGTAGGCAGCAAAGCTATGCTGTAAAATAGTGTCGCTTTGTAAGCATGGGACAAAAACTGGAATCGATAATACGTTAGTGTTGGCGACCAGCGACAACAATGAAGCGGAGGAGTAACAACTTTCATGTACATGCAGTCAATAGGAAAGATGTGGCAAAAAGGCGCAGTTGCGCCGACCGGTTGCGACCGAACAACGCCGGAAGTAAGCAAGTGACGTCTTGAATGGAGAAAAGCAGTAATGGGCGGCGGCGACCCACTTTCCTTACGAATACTGTCTCTCTGAGAGCGCGTTGTTGTTGTTGTTGTTGTTGCTAAGTTGCTATTGGGCAAAGGGGAAAATTGGGAGAAGAGAAGGAGAGCATTGGGTGATGGGCGCCTATCCTTTCAGCTCTCATTTCAAATGAACAACATTCAACAGCGTCGCCGCTGCTCATGCTGATCGCGCCATTCAGTGAACCAACGAGGATGGCCACCGAACGAACAGATTCAATCACAATGACGGACGAGAGACCGTCGGGAGAAGTCGCCGTTGATTGAACGCGATTTCATTGAAACTGGCGCCCGTAGTCGTCAATCGATCGGCCACCGCTGCCACATGCACGCATACGTTCGATGCGCCTAATTCACCAACATTTACCACCCACAAACTGGACAACGACCACCAACCGAACGGTGGGGGGCCGAAGCGCTCAACCGTTATCGGCCATGTGCACATTAAATGATCGAAAAAGACAGCAAATGAATGAGAACGGTCGATGAATGAGCGAAATGAAATAAGGGTGCTACAGGTGCGCGCGGCGCGTTCGATTAAATCAATGAATGGGAGCGCGCCAACGGCAATTAAACACCTGAGCATTAAACACCATAATTACTGTAGAAGTGGTGCGCTTACCTGTTCGGCTCCTTTGGCGCACGATTGGAGCGCCTCAATCCAGTCGATCATATCCTTGTCGTCGACGGCTTGAAACAAGTGCTCCGACTGTTTGACGGTGATGCAGCGAAAAACGGACTTTCGCTTCAACTGGTTGTAGGCAATGTCGGCAATGCAGGAGCGGACGTCGATCGAAAGGGTCGCCTTTTCTCTGACGAAGTTGACAAACTGAAATTTTCAAAAACAACCCAATAGCGGGGTAACAAAAACGCTGTGGGCAAAGGGACAGGAAAAAGCGCTTTGCCCATTCATTACCAACCAACTGCTAGGGCGGGCGAGACGCAAAGGGATGCCAATCGGGAAAACATCCCGAGCACGTCACGGGAAGCTTTCAAATCGCTTGGGCAACGCAATGCTGGTAGCAAAGGCAGCACTTGTTAAAGGTCACTTCCGGTTACAATACAGACGAAAGACAAAGAAAGAAATTAACCAACATCCTTTCAACAATACAATCCCACGTTTTGAGCCCTTCGCTTGCTTCCTTCGAAGCTTACCTCAATGGATAAACAGCGCAACGTGAAACGGATTTCATTCGTAAAGCAAACCCTTTAAGCTGCGCCAAATTTAACGAACAGCGTATACCAAAGGTCAACGAAAGCACGAAGCCGAATCGTCGAAAAACTCTTCCCTCAGTTGTCTCTATTTGGATTGGTCAAAATGTTGACAAACAAGCTTAGCTTTTCCAATTTTTGAAAAATAAGTTTACGCCGAAAATGGTCCCAACCTTAGCTCTTCCCACCATCCGTCGACGCCGCTAAGCGTACAACACCAACCGCCCGTAGAATTTGCTAGCAAAAGTAGATACTTCACCATCTCCCTTCAACGCCGTTGCAAAAGCAACCCGACATTGCCTCTGCTATGGAAAAATGAAGTTGCAAATCGGTCATCCAGCAAAACGCTTCGGAGGAGAAGGAGAGCAGCAGTTGGTTCGCCCAACCGTCGGATGGCCGTCTATGGCAAACTTATGCCCGTTTAAGCGGGAAATAAATTATGCAAATGAGACGCGGTTCGAAAAAGAAATTGCAACTTTTCACGACTACCCTCTCGCTGCACGGGACGAAGCAAAAGTACGGTTAGGAAGAAGCGAGTTAGCCATTCATTCTTAAGCCTTACGAGCACAATGGAAACCGCTCCGGGAACAACAAATCCACAGCGCCAGTCTCGTTTGCTGAATAGCATTTGGCAACGCGGACCAATGTTGAAACTGGTCTCAACTTTTTTTCGTGAATCATACTTGGACGCCCAAAAATGGAAAAACGTCGATGGCGAGTCGTTGAAGAAACGTTGGGACATCGTTGGCAAATTGCCAATGGAATTAACTAGAAATGTTCGTTTAATAATATTGACGTGCAGCTCATCAAATGACGCCTCGTTTGGTGACGAACGGCCGCCCTCCAATTCGGACAATTCTAAGGTCGAAGCCGTAATTTGACCCTGTCAACGGAAATGGCCACGTTCGAAGAGGACCGATTTTAACTTTTCACCCATTATGCATTCATAATTATCAATGCATAAGCAGCATAAAATAAGATAAAAATGTACAAGGCAAAATGGAAGGAAATAGCACTAACCTTTTGCGCGGTCACCGAAGTGGGCGACACGGCTAGCATCGACTTTTCCGGGCACAAATGGAGCGTATGATCAATCAGGAAGGCCCAATACAGTTGCCACGAGCGGTCATGCGACGACCTGCTCCCGCCGCCGCCGCTATTGGAAGGCTGCTTGTGGTACAGTATACCTTCTCGATAGATTGTATCCGATGGCGCCGTGACAAAGGCGACCGCGGACGGCGCCGACGGTGGTGGAAGACCAACGGCGGCCTTTGGAATCGATGAATCAGACAGGCTGGAGCTGCAGCTGGGCGACAACGAACAGCTGTCGTCCTGCGCCTCACCGAGTCGACCCTTTAATGAATCACCCAAATTGGTAAAGTGCTTTATCAATGGGCAAACAACACACATATATCCCACTCATAATCACTAATGGAAATACTAACCTGACTTGAATTGTACAAATTGATAAAACGAGTTATGTGCTTCTCGCGGCGTCCGTTGCGCCGACGGACGAACCTTGAACCGGCGTCCACTTGATCCCGTCGTTCGGCAGTTTCTACTGGAAACGGGCCCCCATCGCCCGACGTGCTGAAAGTGAAAACAAATTGCTATTCTATGTACATACTCGCATATATTGCCGCGTCGTTTTGCGCAACGCTTCATCACCAGTATATCGATTATCAGAGGCCAATCATCGGCCATTCTGCCCAATGAATGGCACCTAATGAGCTACTGGCGGAGAAAAGAGCCTTAAAAAATTCCACAATCCCCGTAGGACGGAAAAGTTGCAATATAATTAGCGTACATTTTAAAATCTTACCGTACATCCTATTCCCTTCTCGGAACGTTGTCACCTTGGCTAATCTGCGCCGAAGTGACCTTGGCGGAAACGGTTAACAAGACGACCTTTTCACAAATTGGCCTTTTAATTAAGCAAACACTGGACAGGTGGAAATAATGGTTGGAGACTTGGCGGGAAAAAAGAAAGGGCTTCAGGCATATTCAACTCAAACAAATTAACCGCTTGCTCATGTGGAAAAAATTTCTTTAATTTAACAGTAAGTCGAGAGCATAGGCACCACCACCAAACCGCCAACGCGTCACGACGACTTTTCTCTTCGTCTTCATTCATAAAGTTTATCAATGGGCAATCGCTCTTTCTCCAACTTACGCCGTTGCAATGGAGCGACTTCGAAATACAAAAACTAATATGGTCCAGCGTGCAATTTGTGCCGTCGTCGTACTCAATGCCAACTTTGCAAAGCTCGGCAAAAGGGCAAGTTGGAAAGCATCGCTACGTCTCAAACACTGATTCACCAAATTCTGTTGAGAAAAAGAAAACAATGGCCGCAGTGAAGACTTCCATGAAGAGTCGTCAATTTTGTCAAAGGGAAAACCCGTGGTAAAACATCGCGCCTTGGAAAATGGTCATGGACAACGAACAAAGCGGATACCATTGTACAGAACATAAAACGTTGAAGAAAACTGTCGTAGGCAGAAGGTTTGCTTCCAGTGGACGAACCTTTGAAAGTGACGTTGTCCGGACAAGAAACGACAAACCTGTTCCACTCGGGACGACCTGAATATGTTGGACAGGTCTAACTGCCAACTTTTCAAAAGCTGAATGAACTCGCCTCCTTACAGCCCTTCCTCAGTGCCCAATTTGGCAATCGCAAATCGTAGCCCAAAATTCGCAAGCGACTCCATTTGCGAAAGGATCAATCTTTACAAAGCGTTCGCCGACTATTTTAAACAGCGTAATTTACAGAAATGAAACATTCTGTACATAAATGTTCACAGGCTGTGCTCTCGGTGAAATAAAGTTCACTTTCACAAAAAAAATCGTAAACGCTCGAAGCTGTTCCCTCTTCGGCCAAACTCCGAAAAAACAAGTGGTTGTAAAGTAGGGTAGCCAACTCAATATCCAATGCAAGTCCACCTGCAACTTCAGTAAGTCGTTGCACCTTTGAGGCCGCGTTTGCGCTAACGATGACAAAATTCAAAATACATATCATAACGCAGCGTACAAAGAAATTCCCCAAACAAACTGCAACAGCGTGCGACGACTATGCCAGCGTTGGCAGCTCACCGTTTCCAAGCATCTATTCGTCTTGCGGTAACAGAATTGACGTCAACTTGCCGCAGAAATTATATGGAATGGTAAATTTTCAAAGTACGTCTGCTTCCGCGATGAGCAAAAATTTACCTGGTCAAAATATCCGACTTAAAGTTGCACATATTATGCAAAAACCGAAATTGATTACCGATAGAACCACTCATAAAAGTAGACTTGCCCTCTGTCCCTCATATGAACGATGAAAAGCTCTGGTCGCTGAACGGACGCAACAGTTCGTTATACTCACTTTGGCGCAACTATGCGGAGAATATTCCTAATGGAATGAGGAAGGGGAAGACCGTCCTGTAAAAATTCATTAAAACTGAAATAAATCAATTGCAAAAAACAATTATTATAAATGAATACAACGCAGAAAATCTGCGGGCGCAATTAAAATTGGAAACAAAATTACGCGAACATCGAATTGGATTATTCAACTCGAATATAAGCGTTTCAGACGAATAGAATTATTGTTCAACTAGAACCTGAAAATTCACTTGCCACTACGAAAAGTCTACAATGAACGAAACTACCGCAGCGTCGGCACAAAGCTGACGACCAATTAGTCACGACATTGAAATGTGAGTTCAACTTGATTGCTTAGAACAAAGAGGGCGTCGCGCCTCTGCCAAAGTTGGTTTACCGTGAAAAAACGTAAGTGCAAATAAACTGTTCACCGGATGAATTGCGCCGGGAAATAATACGCCTATTTCGAAGGTAAAAAAATAGAAATGCAAACGAGCACTAACGCAACGCAGTTGTACAAAAACAGCCCAACTCAAATTGCGCAACCATACACCGCTGTGCAATAAACATGTCCATTAGCAGAGCGAAGAGCAGCGTTCACGAATGGCGGGTGGAAAGATGAAAATTGCTTCCTGCATAAAGCGCCAGACATACCAATTGCCAATGGGCTTTGCCGAAGGTGGGCGATGAAAAAGTTACGAACAAGGAAATAGTTGCGTCAACACAGCGTTTGCGTAGCAGCGATGCTTTCAAAGCATCAACGACCGCCTGTTGCACTTCACGCGTGAAGTAATGAAACATTCGGCATTATACCCCTTACGAAATAGCGCATTCTGCAAATGACTGCCTAATCGGCGTTCGAAGAAACATTCAAGCGAAAAAGACCTTCCTTTATCCCAACAGAAGTCCAATAATTCGGCCACTGTATTGTACACGACTGCATGCGTAAATTCGATAAAATATGTTACACGGGAAAGTCCGCAACAGAGATACAACTTCAATTATGCACGCAGTTCAAATGCTCAAACCATGGCAGAGAAATGCACAGCTATTCCGGGCTGCTTACTGATTAGAATTCCTATTCTTTTATTCCACAAGCAAACTGCCGGTCAAAATGGAATTTGTCGTTCGGTTTGAACAAGGTTTGACAAACTCCTACCTTCAACAAGTTTTCCGCCGAAAGCGAACTCCGGGCATTCTTTCAATTGCTGCTCGCAAAGTTATGTTTGCGCAAATGGAGGAAAAGCAACAACAAGTCATATCGGCAAATGAGTTCTAATCCTTATATTGGGCTGTCGCGTTTCGACACACTGCGTGAGCAGAGTCGAGGAAGTGAATAGCCCTTCGCTTTTGAAAACGACCATTGCCGGCGGTTTTCTCAACAAAAGTCACTTTTCACAACACATTGACGTCATCGTGCGGCAATGCCTCCTCCGAGCTAACGAGTTGGGCGAACAGATGCGCCTATTTCAAGAGTTATTTTCAGCAACTGTGAAGCGACAAGGACAAACGTTTTCCAATACTCAAATTCACCCGCTAAAACGTCCCCTCGAACATTACACCAAAACGGACGATAGTTCCTTTGACACCTGCGACAATTTCGACCGCTCATTAGGTGAACAAAGACGACATAACTCTGTTTAAGTTTTGAAACTTTTAGGCCCACTTCACTTAAGCCTTTCACGAGCAAAGGCTTCTACGCAATAAGGCTGCTTAGGCGAGCGCGAAGCTCTGCTCCATTTTCGACTGGCGCTGTTCATCTCGGGCAAATTCTCAATCAATGCAAGAAAGCGGTGAACGAAAATTTGCATAGGCAATTTCCATCTAAACCTGCTACCATGTGTTTACAATTAAAACGGAACGACAAAATGCCGCTAAACATCAGCCCTGGACGATTGCTGCGCAAAGAGGTGGGCACTATGTGTAAAGGCCGTCGAAGAAGCAAGACATTTACGGTTTTCTTTCGTAACCCATTTTCAATCTGCTTCGACTGAACGCGGGGAAAAAGATTGCCAATCAACCGCTGAGCAGCTCCTGACTTACTGGCGACGACTGGACACCTTTCCACAATACAATGATTAAATTTGACTTATCTGCAGAACAATAAAAACATGCAAATGTACGCGAATCGGCCACGCTTGTGGTGTCACAAACTGCTAAAAATAGGTTTGCCAAGGAAACAGTTTGTTCCAAAAGCTCCGCTTTCTGTTACTTCGTTGGTAAGTTGCTCTTCGGTAGGTCTTGACTAGCACTGGCACAAACAAGGACACAAGCCGTAAACCACTGGAAAGCAAGAGAAACATCTCTATTACAATACCCCATTTGCGTCGAAAATAAGGCACGACTAACACCAAAAGTTGCCCTTCGAAATAAACAAACAAATTACAGAAAATGTCAGTCGCCGGAAAACCCGGTAAAACCAAATTGACCTAGCATATTTTAAACATTATCGTGACGGTAAACTGACAGCCGAAGCTTCGCGAAGCCAACTGCCTAATTGACTCAAGCCATCGATTACATGCTGGCTCATACGGAGCAGTTCACTGACTCCCTACAGTATACCTTATTTGCGTGAGAATCACGTTGCGCACCTACAATACGTTTCTTGGACAGTGACAAGGACTTCATCTAAGGCTTTTCGAATGCCATTCTCGGCAACCGTCTAAAACAATTGACCACATAGGTCAAATCAACATTGACTACACTGTCCATATGCCAAAAGGATAAATGGATAATTGATTTTTTGGTCGTCAATTGTTAAATACTAAGGATTTTCGCTCTTTCCAATGCCTTACCGGAAGGTACGCGATGTCAGAATGCAAATTTGTCGCAGGAGACTTCTCTAATTGAAAATCTACCTTCTGTAATTATCGCCAAGCGGAACAACAGTCAATTTACGAAGAAAAGTGACCGCCCTGGGCGCTCGAGTACGTTCACGAAATTCACTTACGTCACATGAAAAAAATTAACTCCCTGACCTGATCATGAAGGACGTCCACGGAGATGGCGAAAGCATGCAGTTACCATTAACACGAGACAAGTGGCCACTGAGGGGAGAACGGAAAGCCGCACATTTGGCACCCCCCTAGTGGTAAGGTCAACACGTTCAGGCCTATCATCAGTATACGCTAAAATGGTAGTCGAAGCCAAAGCGCTCAATCGTTCGGATGACGGATGCCCAGGGTAAACTAGCAATTCGACTCAGCGTGACGCTTGCTCGCCAACAAGTTTTAAAAAACTGCACTACGTTAACGAAAAGCAAACATACGCCTGCGCGGAACTGAAATGAAGTTTCGCTAAAATTCCGCAGGCTACAACGCCAAATGACCACCGTTCGTACAAACAATTACTAGCTAGTACTGAATGAACTTGAAAACCATAAATTCCACAGTAGACCAGTGGACAGGGGTACTCGAATTATTGCTGATGGTCGCTTGCTCCGGGACAAAATAAGCTTTAAAATCAAATAATGCTACAGTAGATAAGTAGGGGACCACTTCCTGCTTTTGTACTTCAATTAAGTAAACACTCACTTTTGCCCACAAAATAACGGTTATTCATTTTCGAGGCCAAGACGAAACCTTACCTGTGACTTCCAAACCAACTTCAAGTCTTAGAACAATATTGACAATGGAAAAGGTAAGAGCATCTGATGAGCTGTCGCCCACCGGCGCACTGGCTGATACGCAAACGTTCAGACAATTACAATGGAAGAACGGGCCGCGCATGAAAACGGGAAACTACAAGGAAAAGCTGCGGCCAAAAACTATTATAGAATGCTTATTAAAACTTCGGTAGAAATAGACAGTAATGTCATAACGTAAGCAAAACTAGGTCAGACAATGAAAGGGGGCGTATAAGCCTGCAAGCCAAACAAAGTATAAAGATGCTCAAACAAGGGTTCCATAAGGATTGTACGCGACACCCGCACGAATTTAGTACGATATGCAAATTTTTAGGCTTATCATGCTGTTAAACGAAATATTTCGCTAACGGTACATCGTAAGTTACTCGATGATTTACACTGCACTTTTCCCGGAACAACAAACGGGTTTTTACCAGCCGCTGGAACAAGATAAGCCTGAAAGTCTGAAAAACAGCCCGTCCCGAGACACCACGCTTTCGAAATGCAAATTGGTGTAAATTCGCAAGCTCACGCCATAACGTTAATCTTTTTGTCGTTCATGATATGCTACTCCGGTGACGGAGCACCTCTGCTCCGCAAGTCACTTTTCGTCGGTATTATCCCAATAAAACCAGTCACCTGCGAATAAATAAAACGGAACGGTTGCTGCAAGAGAACGAAAAGCACGAAGCAGAATACTGGCACGGACCCCACTTAACTCTGCTTGTCGGCGACGTTTCGCCCAAGTAAAAAAATCAACTTGAAAATCAAACAGCGTCACAGTACACCACGCAACAGGTGGTTTTCGCATGTTTGAATTTCAACCGACATTTCACGAACGTCAAGGATCGCTCGCTCAAGTAAGAAGTAGCAAGCAACGCACCCGTAAACTACGCGATTGGCACGGTATAAATTTTGAATGGCAAGTTCAGCTCTCACCTGACCGTGGCGGGCAAACCGCCCTGGCGATCACCGTTCGTGTACGGTACCTTTGGTAATACAACGTCGGACTGAACGAGACGACGGCTAACAACGGCCACCGGTTTCGGCTGCTGCAAGCACGTCTGACTGACGGACAACGGTAAAACGATAGCAGGGTCGGTGGACGGCTGGTCGCCGTTGCTGTACAGCATGGACGTAGGCCGAGTGACGTGCACGATCGGCGTCGCTACTTGCTGCTGCTCCTGCTCATTGTCTGGAAAAGAAGAAAAGAAAAAGAACACATATACGCCATTTGGCGGGCGGCCAACAGAAGGCACATGCTTTGGCCAGCAGGTAGGTGCCGCGCCTTCGCTTTGGGAAAAAACGCCCTCCAGGTCAAGGCTGGCCTAACAAGCGACTTTGGTGCACCGGTTCCGGCATTTCGAAGATCGATTGACCACGCAAGAAAAGCTGAACTATAGGGGCACGCATAGGCGACCATGGCGAATCGATCAGAGGTTCGAACCGAGCCGCTGTCCAACGGTGAAACGACGAAAAGTTCATCGCAACCAACAGTGGCAGATCCGGTATTCGTCGTGTACTATTTACCCTTGCTTAAGCGGATTTCACTCCATCAGAAATGCCGTCACTGACAAACAACGCCAACGGACCGGCAGTAGCCGTAGTCCATGTTGGCATTGTGCCCATTAACGCGAACACCAACGAAACGAATCTCGCGCGCGGCAACGGTCAACTTACGGAGAGATGTCGACGTGTAGCGGTCGGTCCGCTCAAGGCATTGTCGACGTCGCGCGGCCGTCGAGAGGCGCATTGGCACCCGTTCCAACACCCCCGCGCTAAGGATAGGTAAAATCACCGGCCGCAGGCAACAAAGGCATTTGGATCGCAAGACGAAACGCGGCTCGCAGTGTCCAAACTCCCAACTACTGCCCTCGGACCGTGGCCGTGAGTGGACATTTACGATATCACTCCTCGATAGTCAGGTACAATTCTTCGCTGATACCGTAGTGTCATTAACGCCACACCTACGGGGCAAATTCCTTTCGTATTTTCTATTCAACGAGCAAGCGACGAAGAGAAAGCGAAAAGCAGGCTAACTGCCTGCGCGCACTAGTCCAAGGGTGCCAATGTCATTACCCGCCATCTTTTGACTCTCCCCCCCCCCCCCCCCCACGGAGAACGCCGACCACTTACGTGCAACGGTTGTCACTCTCTGGGCATCGATCGCGCCGCTGCTCCGTTCGGCGTGGACGGCCATACCGCCCTATAATTCGCCGCCAACAGTGACGGCTCCAGTTTACTCAGGCTCCCCGCTGGCTAGTGGGAACGCGAAACGTATCTTTTGAACGTTGTTTCGTCGCAGGCAAAGTTGACCCTAGCCCGCGGTGGGTTTCGGGATGGACAAAACGCGCTGGACGAAAAACAATAGCGTGCACAGTAAGGAGGCGCTCGATAAGGATTTAAATTTTCAAACCTACCGTACGCTTGAGAGTTGCCTGTGACTGCCCGTAGGAACGAGCTTTTTCGTCGCAGTCGAACGGGCGTTCTATGGGGCAGCGAGCCTGGAGGTGACAAAGAACCATCGTACATGCCAACGGCGCTGTCCAGAAGGTTGTCCTGTCGATGGCCGCAGCTTGGGTGGGCGTTGGGCGCCGCCGCGTTCAGCGACTCGAGCATCGCCTGCGAGTCAAGCGAGTGGCGCCTTGGGGCGTTCAGCAGCTGGTTGAAGCGCCTGGTCTTGCGCAGCACCTGACCCAAGTTGCGGGCGCTGATGCGGCTCAGCTCCCGCTTGTAGGTTTGCGCGTGGTAGAGCTTCAGCGGTCCAACGCGGTCGACGGCTCCCGTTTCGAAGATGCAGATCAAAGTGCGCACCAGGCGCGCCTGAGCTGCCGCGGAAGCATTTGCGCTTTCGTCTCTGCCGTCCACCGTTGTCGTCGTCGTCGTCGTCGTCGTCGTTGATTCAAGGGTTGACAGCGACGTAGCGGAAGACGAATATCGGCTGTCCTGTTCTTGGTTGCCGCGTATTGCCTGCACAATTTGGGACACCAACCCAGTTTTCACCAGGCCTCGACGTAGGCACCGTGGCGCCGCTCTTGGTGTCTTGACCGTTGAAGGCAGGCCGTTAGCAGTTGCAGCGTTGTCCCCGTCCAACGACAACGGACCAACATTTTCTGGCCTTTCCTCGATTGTGGTCAAATAGTGCGGTTGCATCGACGCGAACGACGATGGATTGGTGCAATATTCTGCTCGGATGAAGGCTCCGTTCATTTCCTGAAACAGGTATGTACAGAGCAACCTTGGCAACTTCTGCAACGCCCAAAACAATGCTAATTGTCTAGTTTCTTTTTCAATGCGCCGGAAGCCGTCCCGTAGCGTTTTAAGGCTGTTGTGTGCCTTCGACCTTTGGTCTGCCCTTTGCGGCAGCGCACTTGTTTATCTGGAAACAAACACGCTTTTCCTATAGCGAAGCAATGACAGCTGGTCATCAATCACAGTTGGCATCATCATCATCATCTCTCTCTCTCTCTCTCAGGTGCCCTAAGGCAGAACTGGAAACGGACCGCTTGCGTCATTGGACTGAAGGAGAAACTTACTACTAACCAGCAGAAGCATCGGCCGCAATATCCCTAAGCTCTCGACCGCGGAAAGAAAGGTCTCTCTCCCTACTGCGTTCTTTCTGTGTGTATACGAGGAAAACAGGTTACCTTCCGCTCCAGCTGAGCAAGCAAAAGGGTCGATCAAATACGCTGCTACCTGTGACCGACTGCTGCTCATCCTGCACGTTCGCTATGCCGACCTTGAACTGCGGACGCGGTTGGGCCTTTGCGTCCAACGGAAGTTGGCTAGCGATTTGGCAAAGAAGAGCCAGCGAAATTGGAGAAGACCAATAGCATAGTATGCCGATTGAATTGCGCGCATTTTTTGATACCGATTTTAATTGCGCAATTTGGAGCCAAGTTGCGCGGACACCACGGAAGATGGTCATTGACAGCGGTCCGGACGTGTTTTTCGCTTTTGCGGATGAAATTGCTCAGTTCGCCGTCTTAGCAGCATAAGATGGAGTGTATACGTATATAAATAAACAACCGTTACTGTGCCACTATTGGGTGGAGGTCATCCGAGCAAAAGCTGACTAAACGAAGATGGATTGTAACTAAAAATTGACATGCGTATATATTAACAAGGCGCCATTCCTTCTTTTCTTGTTTTACTAACAACTCGCCATTGGGGATAATGCAGGAAACTTGTTGGCCGCTGTTTGGCGTGGACATGCGCTTGCGACCTGTTTGACTTGAACGATGGAATTTGTTGCCGTTTGGTAAAGCGCCGCTTATTGGTGCCAACTTTGATTGGCCAACCGGTTGGTCGGTGTCAACAACGATCGCCCACCGCAATGGCAAAGTGAATAACATTGAAATGGTAGGGCGAGGCGACCACTCTGGCAACGACAAAGCGATCCGTACCCGTTTGTTGATCCTTCAAATTTATTCTGCAATATCCCGACGACGTGTTGCCGAAGAAGCGCAATTGGTTGTTCAGCGCTACGGCGCCGAAGCGAATGGTGCCACGGTTTGGAATGCATTCGCCTCGAAGGTGGTGAATGGCGGCCGAATGACTGTCGACAAGTGCACGCTGCTTACAAAGTAAATAACGGCCTTCACTCAGACGAAAACATAAGTAGAGGAGCCACATATACTGTAGGGGTTGCCGTATTCTCGGCGTTCGGCTCGGAGACTCATTGCGGATAACAGCGAACGCTTCATGATACTGTATATAAGGTGATTTCGCCGTACCTATATTAATAACATTGTATTGGCGCGAAAGTAATTAATGTTTGAAGTGTTTTAAAAAGCAAGACAAGGAAGGGCAAGTTCGAGCAGTCCTGTTGTACAGTTGCGACGCAGTGGAAAATGGCCAAAGCTTCTACCGATGGTTTTTATTTTGTTCAGGGACTTTTCAGTACGCGCACCGCCATTGCATATCAATAGACCCGGAATGTTGGAAAGGAGGTGGGTCACGTTGAGCGATTACGATTAAACATGGGCTCTATGGAAGCCCGTTAGCGTATGGATACAATGATATAGGTTGGAGGGACTGACAGACGCGCTGCAATGTTGGTGTGCACGGAAGAAATGAGTTGGTAAAGTATAGAATAATGGGAAACGACTGGACGGAATGGTGGATTTGAACTTATTGTCCGAGCTTCGATGTATTTCTGAAACTTATAGTTTGCTTACGTGGGTCGGTGATGGGGGAAATCGCGGGAAACTGAAAATGAGAATAAACCAGCCTGACTATATATATATATATATACAGTAGGCTCTCCGTATACGAGAGTTTTTGTACCCAGATTCGACTCAACGCGGTTTTTCCGAGAAGACAATGACGTCATTCTCGACTGAGACTGACGAATCACAGTCGAGTACGGCTGCATTCCAAGTTCATGTGTACGAACATCTATATGTCTATCGCGCCACTGTACAAGTGATTTTCTCTTCGTATGCTTATTGACTCTTCACGGATTTTTGCCACCTTAATTTGAATTGATTTTGTCTGAAAATCGCCTAATCACAAAGGCTTCATACCAACGAACGGATGAGAGGAGATTTTAGTGAACGTAGGTATTCTTAAGGACAGAAGCTGTTTGCTCATTTAGTTTTCATGAAAACAAAGTCGAACTAAATTGGATGGGAAGAAATCCACGTAGAGGCAATACATGAATGTTCACGTGCTTGTTACAAAGAATCCCCATCCGAAGAGGGGGTTCTTTTGTAACGTAAAATCCACGGGTGCATATTCGTATGATCACACACGCTTACTTTGATTGGTGCATATTACATTGTTCAACGAGAAAAACGCTTTGTTGTACGGAGAAACATAGTGCTACGCTATCGGAGCGATACGTCATGCAATCATGTCCACATCCGAACCACCATTAAACATGTGCTGATTTTCGTGTCTAGGCTATCCCGTATGCATAAAAAATTGAAGATCTTCTGTGTCGCTACGTTTCTCCCTAACTAATATTAAAACACTGCACATGCTGTTTTTGCTATCAAAGATGGAGGAAAAGTCATGTTCATAATCGGAGAGCTGCAGCTTATACTTTGGCGCTGAAAATGTCATCACTGTTTTCAGGAAAGTGCCGCATAATCGAACTTGCTCAGTATCATGATGACTTTGTTGTTTGATAATTCGTTGCGCTAAGTAGCAGCTATTACCTTAGGATATGGATTGCATAACTAAATTGGACTCTGCTTGAAGTCTACAGAAAAGAGAATGTGCGTTGTCTGCGTACATTCGCATTCTCTGTACAGCAAAGTTGATTATACGCGGCATGTCCCGGAAATAATTACCGTGTATACAGAAGGCCAACTGTATATATATATATATATATATATATATATATACACCCAGTTGACGTAAGGTATTGGTACGTGTGGCGAACAGAGCGTGGTATCGGCATGTACGACGAACCGTATACATGGAAGAAGAAACTAAACTACAAACATATATATATATATATATACATATATATTTGTAGTTTAGTGGCGCCAGTTGACATGCGCAAACGTATTTTTGGTAAAAAGATTGTAACCAGCTTCGGACGGAG